>VZTH01004803.1:36012-53516 GCA_013397815.1 Aleadryas rufinucha | reverse complement strand
GAGAAGTGTCGAGGCATGGGCAGGAGGGTGGGTGAGTGCCCAGTTGTGGGCAGGAGGGTGGGTGAGTGCCCAGCTGTGGGCAGAAGGGGAGATGAGTGTCCAGCTGTGGGCAGGAGGGCGGAGAGAGGCTCCCTGTGCCCAGGGAGCCCCACATTCAGGGTATTTATGACACCACTCCCTACCAGTGACCCCCCAGCCCCTGGCACACGGTGCTGAACACGACAAAGAGGTCTCACATCCACCAAACTCAAGACCATAATTGCTTAATAACGGAGCTGCTTAATAACAGAAGTGCAGAAAAAGTTTGGCAACTCCAGCGAGCGGATGTAGGAGTTTGACGTTTTAGGAGTTTTTGAGACTCAAATGCAAGAACATCTGTAACATTCTCCAAGTATTCTGATTGCAGATGGCTGTACCAAGTACAAAATGGTCAGAACTAAATGCTCAGCAATACAATTTTTATGCAAATCCCCATTCAGCCCCTCTGTACAGAACACACGGCAGATCCAGTCAAGCAGAAGATGCTCCCACTATGCCGAGGAAGGGAGGACGGTCAACACTTGCTGGAAGCAATGATGAGGATATGGAAACCAGCCTCCTGAGCACGTGAATCCATCTCCCTCCCAGTCAGCCACTTTCTCAAAGCCATAACACCATTTTGCAGCCAGAATACTTTCCCCCCTGGCTAATGGCTGAAAGTTGAGTTGAAATGAACTCTGGAGGGAGTGTGGCTTCACTGCAGAAAGGAGAGAGGAGGAGTTGGTCTGAAGGGTTTCTGTGGAGGTTGTCCAGGGCATTTTTAATTGTTTCAGCAGGCTGGCTCGGAGAAAGGAACTTCACCTGACACTGGCAGCTGCTACCCCAGTGCCTGCTGCAGCTTGTCCTGGGCAAATCACCTCAGCCCTTGGCTTCACCTGCTCTGAGGTGAGCACATGTGGAGCCCCNCCGAGGTAAAATCCCTTTTTTCCCCTCTAACAGTGTTTGGCTCTTGATTTTAAGACCAAGAAAAGGCATCACCCCTACCCTGAGAGCGACCCCAGCTCCCAGCAGTCGGGGTGGCTGTTTTCCAGCCAGAGTGCATGTGGGGGTGCTACTGAACAGGCTTGACAGCATCCTGGAGAGGTGAGTTGGGCTGTTTTAAATTAAAGCTTGGAGCTAAAATCACGAAGAGGCTGCAGGTCTGAAGTGGGGTTGGCAGGAACGGGAGGTGATGGGCACCAGAAAAGGCTCCCTGCATCTGTGCTCCAGCTGTACTGGAGGTAAGCAAAGGGCTCAATCTTAACTGAACAAGATGGAGATGCACAAGAAAGCAGAGGTGATGAAGAGGCTGAAATATTTTTAATACTCCTGAATCCTCACTTTTAAAATGCAGCACAGCTTCTGCAGCAAAACACAGGCTTGAAGGAGTCAGCAGTGCTGCTGGAAACGTGGGCATCCCTCCAGCTGCCAGCAGCTGCTCAGGCTTGTGGGAGATGGACCAAGCCAAGGGCCAGGCACGCTCCCAGAGCCTGCTGCAGTGGGAGATAGCTGGGCTGGGAAAATTCTCGTAGGAATGTGCTGTTTTAATGACTTGTGTGACCCAGTTCGAATGCACCTGTGTGTTTTAACTCGGTGATTTACCTGCCCCTGAGCCGGGAGAGTCTGGGAGTGGCAGTGAGGCAGTTGGGTTGTAAAGCCCTTGCGGTGGATGCCTGATGCCTGATGCCCTGGTTCATCCAGCGTTGCTGCTCCTGGTGAAAATTTACTGTCTTGCAGCTTGTTTTCTTCCTAACCTAAAGAGTTGCCTGTAATGGCTCCTTTTCTTGACATCAATACAAAAAAAAACCCCCTACTTGCTTAATTTGCATCATTCAGGCTAAATGCTGGAGGAAATGAGCTGCAAACGTGTGTGTTTTATTTATCCATCGAGCCTCACTTACACGCTGTAAGACTGATCAGGAACGTGAACTGCAGGATTCAGGATTTCAAAACAGCTCTAAAAGCAGACAGGAGAAGGAGTCCACTAAAACCACTTGTCCTGCAGTGTTTCAGTCCCGAGCAGCCCGGGCACGAGCTCCGAGTGTGTGTATTGCTCTTGGACAGCCACAGGATCACTGCAGAAGAAACATTCAGTGTTTCCAGCGACTTTAAGCCAAGAAATCCAACAGAGCAGATGGAATACATCAGCTTTCAGGGAGGGCCAATTTAAACATGTGTAAGCACCGGGGGCCCAGCGCTCAAACTTTAACACTTCTAAATTGTTACTGCGAGCATAAAAGGGTTGCTCATATCCGCAGTGGAACGGGAGATTACAGACTGATAATTACATGATCCTGGGAGAATGTACCAGTACCCAGGCGTCTGGAAGCAAAACCTGCACATGCTGGAAAGGGCAGCAGCAGCCCTGTACAGAGGAAATCTGACTGAATGGAAAAAAAGACCATTTTTCCTTTCAGTGCTTTAGATGAGCGGCAACTGTGCCACAAAAAAAGGGCTCTGTCTGGGAAGCTGGGGACTGGAGATTCCAGTGGATAGTCTTATTTCTGCTGCTGATTTGTATCTGGCAGTCACTTTCCCAGCACTGTACTGCTGCTCCATACTGGAGTTACCTTTCAATACCTGGAGGAGGTGGTGGAAGGACGGGGGGCCCTTCTGTAAAGGGAAGAGGAGCATAAGTGAGAGGATAAACTGCTGTCCCCCGGGTAATGCTCCCACCCAGGGCAGAACAGCTCAGCTGCAGCTCCCATCAGCTCTGATGGAGCTGCCAGGAAGGGTCTGGCAGAGCTGTGCCCCTGCTGCCCCCGGTAGCTGGCTGGGAACTGAACTGCACCGCCGTGCTCCTCTCCCGTGTCCCAGAGCAGCAGCTGTGTGGGTGACAGCTCTGTCCCCGAGCTGAGCCTGCCTCACGGGCTGGAAACGCTCCCAGGCACTCCCTGGAATATATGGCACAGCTGGCAGCACGCTGGGGTTTTGTAGGGCTGCTGCTTGACAGCACAAATGAGACACGAAGCTGGGTCATATCCTGCAAACTCCCACCCAGGCTGTGGCAGAGGAAACCACTCCCTGCCCGGGGGGCTCAGTGAGGATCCTCTCTGTGCTCTGTGTCCCCCAGACCCCAGGGCTGGACCTGGCAGCAGCACTTTGCTCAGGACCCAGCCCCGGTGCAGCCTGCCAGGGACCAGCTGGGCACACACAGGCAGCACTCACCTCTCTGAAAGCGGCTACTAAAGCTTTTAAATGTTATTAACCCTGTAACATAAATCAGAACCAAAGCCTCAACCAGGCTGCAGCTCAGGTACCTTTGCAGAGGGACTTCCAAGCGCTCATTTTCAACTCTTGCACCTCGTGTTTTGCAGCCCAGGCAGCAAACACATCTGGTTAGGTCCTGGCAGCTGGCAGGGAGCAGAAACCACGCAGAGCCTGCCCAGCAGCCCGAGGTGTGTCAGCAAGGCTTTGCTCTCCTCTGAAACTGCCCAGGAGGTGAGGTCTGCCTGCCAGGAGTGACAGTAAAATACTGTGCTCTTTGGGTTTCTGAGCTTCACTATACAACTGAGACAGGTTTTGATAAACTGGCCACTGTATTCTATAAACAGGTTTAAAGTGTTTTTAAGTCAGTTTATGTTCATGGCAAAAATACATTGAAAAGAGAGAACATCCCTATCCCAGAAAAAGGTTCTTTAGCTCTGCCTGACACTGCCAGAGAAAAAGCTTCCCCACTGACAGCAGGGTTTTGGCAAGGGAAGATTGGTACTACCCCTTGCAATGACCTATTGATCCTGTTCTTGTGTTTTGAGACAGATCTTTATCACTATTAAATTAGTGTGGGTTTTTTTTTAAATGCTAGTTTTATTCTAAAAGATTTCTTCTGCCCAAGGAGGCATGGTTGAATACCCAAAACACTACAGCCAGACCTTACTTTAGCATGGGTAGCTCACAAACCCCAGCAGCCCATGCCTTGGTGGCACCTGAGACATCTTAAACTGGCCAGGAGTTTTTGGCCTTCAAATTGTCTGTGAGGATTTTTTCCCCCCAGTAATGGCTCTATAGAAAATCCTTCTTCCTATTGAAGAATTTAACTCCAGTCTCTGAAACATTTTGTGTTTAATATCTGTTGCCTTTTCCACAATCACCACATTACTCACACTGCCCTTTCAAGAAGACACTGCATGGAAAAAAGAAGCTATCATGGGGGCTGTGTGGCAAAAATAGCCAATTAGTCAAATAATTATTATCTCTATAGGAAAATTATGCTTGTTTTAATGCCTGGCCATGTAATTTTCACAACAGGATAGTAACGAGTTCTTTGATAGGGGTTGTTTATTGCTTGGAAGGGACAGAGGCTCTCGGGGAGCATCAGGCACATAATGAATGACAAACAATTATCTTGTTAAGGAATGAAGGCTCGCAGGAAAGGATTCAACCACCCTGTTCTTCCACACTGAGGTAACAACCAACCAGGAAAGAAAGGATTTTCCTGCCAAAGTATTGTTTGTCACAGGGACTTCAAAGCCACGTGAAACCTTCCAAGATCTCGCAGCTGCCCTGTTTCACCCAGGTGCAATCGTTGCAGCAGATTCTCTTTGTCAGGGATCCGCAGAACTCGCTTGCAGTGCCTCCAAACTGGCACGTTCTGTCCTGAACAAACACCTGAAAAGCTGAACATTGTGACACTTGCACAGGTCTTGGGGGCTTTCAGTCCGGTTTCATGACTGACCCGAATTCCTGATCAGGATGTCCTGAAGAAGGAGCGGTCAATAGCTAACTCATGTGAGCACAGTTAGTTATTCGGAGACAGCAAATGTTCATTCCGACAGCAAATGTTAATTCCAAAACCTAAGAAGCCGGATTCGCCCTGATCTTGTCAAGATAGAGGGGACAAGGATCATCTCAGAAACCGCTGAATCGTTCCTCAAAGGACTACGCATGCCCTGGGGAGAAAAGGTGAAAAGTGCATTGTGAGGAAGACTCCTTATCTTCATCACAAAGACCCCTGATGAAGAGGAGAAGCCTTCTTCAGTGCGACCACCAGGACACACAAGGCATGCAGGGCACGTATGCTAATGACAGTGGTGACTTCTGAGAAATAATTTGTATAACCACACCTGTCCCAAGGAATGTGATGAATATTCATGATTTAACCCTTAACACTGTGCTGTAGGGAGCACCGGTGTGTGTTGCTGTTGAGCGCCAGCCGAGTGCAAGAACCAGACTGGATCGGGTGAGGCGGAATTCTGATTTTATTATTTAATTCTAAAACTTATATAGACTTTTAAAAGTTTCTCCAGATTGGGTCAATTCAAAACCTCCCCCTAGGCCCATAGGCCAGGTTGAACTGCCCATCTTTCCAGAGACAGTTTCAATAACATCCAAACCTTATCTTTATTTATAGAACACAGGGAGAAGAAGAGAAAAATTCCCATGGGAAAGAATCTGTGCTACCACAGGTGTGTGTGTGTTGGAGGAGCGATCCCCCACGCACCGAATAAAGCAAATACCCCCTTCTCTGACTCTGTCTCTGAAGTGTCTCCTGGCCCGTTTGGGGCGATCCAGTCCATGGCTCCCATGGGTGCTTTCGTCCCCTCCTGTGGCAGGGAGAGGCAGAGGGAGGCTGTGGGGGCAGCTGTCCCTTTGTGGGCTCGGTGCTTGGCACTCGCCACGGGCACCACTCCTGCTCAACGGGAGGCTCAGCCTTCCCCCGTGCTTCTGCAGCTCAAAAGCCTTCTCTCCCTTCCAAAGAAGTCTCTTTAGCATGCAGGAGCTGCTCGTTCCCAGCAGGAACAAAATAATATGCTGTTAGTAAAGCAAGGCCCGGCAACATCAGGCCTAAATATTAAACAAGGCCTCTGTGCAATCTGTGTGCTTCAAATAGTTAAAGTGCAGCTATGAAACAGGCTACTGGCTACTGCTTCTCCAATTTCTATTTTTTCCCCCACCCATTTCTCATCCTCTCAGGAAGAAAATTCTGAGGGTTTATTTTTGCGCCTTCGGATTGCTTGCTGCTGCGCTGCACTGCTCTTTCTCCGGAGATAAAACGTCCTTGCCTTTTACACGGAATAATTCTATTTTCGACTCTAATATAGCAAGGATGGCAGGAAAAACAACCACGCCTGTGCTCTAGGGATGTACAAAATTCCATGAGAAAGCAAGCAGTTGGGACCCCTGAGGGCAGCTGGTCTGGAGGTGCCGTGAAACCGAGATGACATTTCTCTTTCTCTGTAGCTTCACGTGGGGCTGGCACTAAATGGGAAGGGGGAAATGCTTCTGCTAAAGCAGGTCAGGGTGAACAAACCCCAGAGACCCCACAGCTGCAGCAGGTGTCCAGCTGCTGCTGACCAAGTGTTTGTGTGAGCTGAGCTGTGCCATGCCCGCAGGGAGAGGACGGGGTCAGCAGCTCCATCCCTGCAGAGCTGCCCCAGCCATGCTCGGACCCTCCCCTCTGTGGGGTCAAGGGAGGCTGTTTGGGGTGTGAGAAGCACGACTGCAGCTCACTCCTGTTGAGTGGTTTTTGTCTTGGGGGTTAGACACAGGCAAAACCCCTGCCAACAGCACTGGGTGTTCCCTTCTTGCTGTGCTTTGAGGGCCCTGACACAGTGAGAGCGCTGGGTGGGCTGGGGAGCACCTGGCAGGGTGGGAAGGGGCCAAGGGAAGGGGTTTGGGGTAAAAGACGGGCTCCTGAAGCTTGATTTCAGTTAATGGCCCCAGTGTACCTGGCAAGCGAGGGAGAGACTTTTCTGTGGACAGCGTGTGCTATTGCTCTCCTGATCTGGTACTTGGTTGCTTGACCACTTGGCTTTGAATTAGGAGGGTGATGGATGGCAGG
Organism: Aleadryas rufinucha; assembly: GCA_013397815.1. Lineage (NCBI taxonomy): Eukaryota > Metazoa > Chordata > Aves > Passeriformes > Aleadryas > Aleadryas rufinucha. The sequence continues at coordinate 46,717 of VZTH01004803.1, read as the reverse complement.
GGAATAAACCAGTGCCAGACATCAGGTACAACTGGGAAAACGTACTGCTGGTCCCTGAATAAAAACGCAGAGGGGCTGTTAATTTCCACATCTAATTCCAGCCATGCTTCCAAACTCTGCTTATACCAGAGAACAACAGAGGGGAAGGTGAAGAGGACAATAATGGCAAGAGGTGTCTGAGAGAAGTGCACTTCCCTAAGTCAGGAGCAGCCACTGATCACAACATGTTTAACACAACATATTTAACACCATTAATGAAAGAAGGCTTCCTTGGCCTTTTGCACAGACTAGTTATTATCTAATTTTTATTCTCTGTGTATGTGTTTTGTGGGAGTCAAATTAAAATATTTTGAGGATGCTGATTAGTGCTCAGAGCCCTGGAAGGGGAGAGCTGACAGGTTACAGCCCATTTGGAGCTGCTGCTTGACAGTGCAGAGAGGCACAGCTGGGGATATCCTACAGCTGGGAGGGCACCACTGCGATGTGTCACTAACCAAACACAAGATGCCAAACCTGCTCCAACATGAGAGCCTGGTAAGGGCATAAGGGAGCTTCCAGTGAGGCTTATCCTATGATGGATTGATGTACCTTAACAGATTAAACAAAAAAATCCCAATAAAACCCCCAAACCCTCCTCCTCCACAGAACAACCAAAACCCCCCTAACCACACAAAACTCCAACCCAAAACCATGGCTGGAAGAGGCTCTGCAGGTGTGTAAGTCCATTAAAAAGAAGTGGTTTCCTGAGCCCTCTCCTTGAGTCGTGCTCAGTTACACTCTCTGTGTCCCAGAACCACTGCTGACACGGGATGTGGGTGCTGCTTGTCTCTCTCTGTGTTTATCACAGTTTTCACTCCCTCCACGAATGCAGGGGCCTGGATCTGTAAAGGCACCTAATTTATCACTGACTGCAGTCCAAGATTTCAGCTCCCACCCCGAGAATGTGCAGGAGGTACAAAAAGGACTTAAACAGATCCGGAAGAGTTGCTGCAACTCGTGAAGGCTTTTGGGGTAAAGGAAATGCTCTGGATTAATTCCTGGCTCCCTCTGCCTCCCAGAGCAAGCATCCCTGCTGCTTGTCGCCCCAGAGCTGTACCCCAGAGCTGTGTCCCAGTGCAGGGTGCAGAGAGCACCAGCATTTCCCAGCCAGGAGCTGAGCTGCTGCACTCACAGCAGCTCTCAGGTGCAGGTCCCAGCTCCAGCCTGGCACTCATTGAGGGTTTCACAGCTGCCTGAAGCAGTTCTGTTCCACCCAGCCCCAATTAGCTGTTGATTTTGCTGCAGCTTCACGAGCCCAGCACAATACCAGATGGGAATGCTGCTTCTGCAAGTTCACAGAGGACCTGAGGGCATCCTTCCTTTCTGAGCAAGAGCTGCTGATAATATCAGTTTCCAAACGATGCTTGCTCTGCTTTCTTTTAACTCATTTATAAGTATTTTTTTTCTCTTTTTTTTCAATTTCCTTACAGACTCCTAGCAGACAATCCCATCGTGGCCTTGCTGAAACAAACCCTGCTCGCTGTTTGATCACAACCACGAGGATTGATATTGCAGAATCCACCTGCAGCGAGGCAGTTCAGTGGTGTGCTTGTAAATGAACCAGTGGTGTTACGAGTTTAAAAGAGAAAATTTATCTTTTAAATGTCATCGGCTTCTCCTTGCTGGCAAGCAGATGAGTGAATTCCTCCTCCCTGTAGTTTAGGGGTTTTCCCCCTTCTTTAACAGAGAGGAGATGAAGCCTGTGCTATACTGAAATAGCTGCCCACATCCGAGCACCGGAGCTCTGCACGGCTTTACAGGAAAATCTGATCCCAGAGTGTCAACATCCCCAGGGAAGGGTGAGACCAATGCCTTGTCTTCTGTCTGAAAGTGCTAAAAAGTATTTGTTAACAACAGCAAAGCTGAATCTGAAAAGACAGAAGACATGAATACTTAGAAAGAAGAAGAGTTCGCTGTTTAGTGTTGTTCCCCAAAGAGGACAACAAAACTAGAAGAGTCTCCATGTACTTATTGTTTTAAACAATGCTTTACTGTTTGCCTGGTTATTCAGAAGAAAAGACATTTTTACAGTTGCAGAACATTAGGCTGTGTAGAATGCTTGAGTAACTTTTTTTTCCCCATTTTTTTTTCCCTTCCCCCTGTCCCTAGAGAAGGATTAGCTGCTGGGGAGATGGCCAACCCAGATCCTGAATGGAAAACTCCTGACCAAAGGAAAAATTAATGCTGGTCAATGCAGCTGGGATTCATCACGCTCTCCATCTCCTACGAGTTTTTGTGCATCTGATTGGGGATTTATTGGTAGGAACACGTTGCCTTATGCCTCAGAAGTGATCTATAACCCTGTTTTCCTTTAAAATGAAGTCTTATTTGGACTTTAATATATCCTTTGGGTGATGTGCTCTGCACTGCTTGTCTACAGTGTCAGGTCAAGCATCTGATCACGATGCACAAAGCAGTAGGAATGAATATGTGATGACTTCCATCCCTGTGGAAGAAAAGGACACAGGCTAAAACATCTATCTATTCCACATGAACCAGAGCACCTGCTCTATTCTCCATACTTGTCCTCTGCAGTCCTGCCATAAAGAATGACCACTGTGGAAACCTTGGTCTAGGATAATGAAAGCTCAGCCTTACAGCACAAGCAAAAGATTATTTCCTTTGGAAGGGCAGAAAATTGGGAAGGTAAAATTGCAGGTCAATTCTGTTCAAAATCTGCACGAATATTATCTGCCAAAACTTACAGAGTCTTAGTGTCTTACACACCAATGAAAGAAAAAATCCTGAATTTGTACTGGGGGGGGAAAAAAAGCAAGAGAAACCTGAGTACAACTGATGATTTCCTTATTATGGGTTTAAACTAAACTGCTGAGCATGGCATCAATATCTGCACAGCGAGGTGACTGACCCAAGCAGCATGAACACCAGCTGACAGTCAGGGCTCCTGCAGAGGGTAAACACTAATGGAGATAATCTGGTTTTGTGCTTTCACCTCGTGTGTATACATATAGCAAAACACATCATGCCAGGGGGAGATCACTGATAACAGGGATGCTTTTGCTGTCACCAGTCTCCAATAACGCTGTGACAGCAGTGGCTGTACCCACCCATGGCGCTGAGGCTCACTCTGAGTACAACTCTTTTATTTTGGGAGAGCAGAAAAGGAAAAGATGCTGGGAAAATACTGAAATGGTCAGGACAGTTCTTAGAAGGTCTGGTTTGTTATTCTGAGGCATGTGAGTAGCAGCAATGTGTTGTGTGGGGGTTTTTATATATATATATATGTATGCACATGTATCCTCATTATGTAACACTGCAGCTCCAAGGAGTCAGGATTGAATTTGCACAGGAAAAAACCCCCAAAATCACTGCCTTTGCACTCCCTAAAGAGCAGCCTGACAGGACAAGCCTCAAGAGCGAACACAGACAACCAGGACGAGCCATCCCTGCAGGTTTCAGATCTGTGCAACCCCTGAGCAGGGTGCACTGAGCTGGTTTGTGGTGATGCCTCCACTCGTGCTGGGAGCATCCAGAAATGAGACCCCGGAATGCAGCGGCAACATCGGCCCCAGGAGAGAGACCCCACAAGAACCCAATGTGGCCCAGCCCATTCTAAGAGGAAGAAATGCAGCAGAGCCCCAGGCTGTCACCATCTCCCTGCTCCAGCTGCCAGCAGCAGCTCTGGGTGCTGCAAGGGAATCCCAGACAGTCCCACAGCTCTGAGGGAGCGCTGTGCTGGGGAACAGGAACCCCCTCACCCCAACAAATGACACCTCTGAGGGGAGTNTTTGGCTCTTGATTTTAAGACCAAGAAAAGGCACCATGGTCAATGCAGCCCCTTCTTTACCTCAAGCATGAATTTTCAGAGTGTCTGTGGTACCTGCTGAAGAAGCAGAGGCACTGGCCTGTTACTTCTCCTTCTGGAGCCATTCTAGGCACAGGCAGCTTCTCGAGGCTGACCTAGAAAATTCCAAAGGTGAGTTTAGACCCATCTCATCTCTCCTGGAATTGACACGGTATTCCAGGACTGAACACCCTCTGGAACTTTCTCAGACACACCAGCAGCCACCTGAGGGAGAATACTGCTTACTTTCCTCTCTCTGCTTTGTAGGACTTGGTGAATCCTTCTTTCCTAGAGAATTAATCTTGCATTTCTTAATGCAAACCCTCATTCCAAACCCTGCTCGAGGGCTCTGCTGGGTTCAGTGCTCTTTCTGCCTGAAGGAATGTGACAAAATCCACTTCTTGCCCAGCTCTCATCAGTCCTGTAGGAAAAAAACTGGATTTTGCCCAATCTTATGTTTCCCATTCAACTTTTTATACAATGGGGAAGAGTGTTAATTGCTTCCTTGAGGAGGGATTTGAGCAGTTCTGGCACGTTCTGCTCCAGATGGGCAATCCCCAGGGAGGACCTTGCTGGGCAGGGATGGGCCAGACAGAGGGGAGGTCCCACAACCCCTATCACACTTTGTCTAGAGAAGTAGGATTCCCATGCTCCTGCTTTTGCAGGGCTCAGATTTTCCTGCAGAAAGGTCTGTCTGTAGCTCCTGCTTGTGCTCCTGCCGTTGCCACAGCATAAAGCCAGGGACACTCTCATCTGAGCACACAGGGAAAGAGCAGAGAGCAGAGAGCCTTTGATCAAATGAGAACATTTCCATGCTTTTAAATGGAGACAGGAGCCCTAAAAAGGACCGACTGTGTATGTGTCATTCACTGCTATTATTTCATAAACCCAAATAATCTCGAGATTCCTATGGGCTTGCACCAGAAAGCCTGGAGAGTGATAATGCAGGGTTTGTGCTCTGAATATAGGTACTGCTCATAGGGCATAAACTGCTGGCAGGAACACTTCAATAAACTCTCCCATCGAGCTGAATGATACTCTAAAATAATTATTTAACTTTTACTAACAGTCATTTTTAATTCGATGAAGCTTCCCGGGATGCTTTAAGCCAAAAGGGAGAAAGTTTGCAGTCCTCTGCATGGGGACATCCCACATTACACATTCAACAGCAAAGGCCTGGAAGAGGAGGAGCCCTTTTGTTTATTCTTATTTCCTTTTAACCAGTGCTAATCTGAGCTGCTATTCTCACGCTGTTAAACCCCACACTTCAACACAGCTGAAGCTTCCCTTGGCAAAAAACTGAGCAGCAATTTAACCCCGTGGGCCTCACCTTAGAGAAGCTGGGTTTGCTGCCAAAGACCACTGGCCTGCTTTGCTTTTTTAGCTTTTTTTTTCCTTTTTCCCCACCCAAGTCTATTCAAACGGCTTCTTTTGCAGCAATTTGTTCTCTTCCTCTGATGCTGTTGCAGAGGACCCTTTGGCACGGTGCTCTTCAGGCTTGCCTGTGCTCTTCTGCATCCCTGCAGCTCCTGGTCCCTCCCTGCCCGCAGGGCTCGCAGGGTTTGTTTCAGGAGCAGCACCTCCCCATCAGCCAGCTGCCTGTCCTTTCCTCAAGCCCAAAGCCAGCAGATGATTTCCCACTTGCCCCTTTTGGGTATTTTCTCCCCAAATGTTGAATCCTCTCATGCTTACAGGGAGAGCACACGCAGGAGCTTCGCTTAACAACCGATGCAAAGTATGCCTGTGATAAAACTGCATTTTCTTAGGGCAAATGGGCTCCCCAGTGAGCCTCTCAGACTCACTCCCCACTGTGTGAACTCTCATTAAGCTCAGCCCGGTGGTGGCAGGGTAATGTTGCTCCAGTGGCCGTTTGTTTGACTTTCATATACGCAGAAATTGCCGGTGGAAAGCTTTTATCAAAGAAATAAAGCTCCAGACACCAGAGCTCTGTCTCTTACCCAGTGAGAGACAGCCTGCAAACCCGAGCAGCGTGGTGGAGTTTGCAGGGTTTCTGACAGATGGGCAGAGTGGGGTAAAAACGAGAACATCAGCTGTTGTTGTGTGTGTTCTGTGCTCTGGTCCCACGTTCGTGCTCGTGGCTGGCTGAAGCATTTTCTTCTTGGAACTCCCACGAAGGATCCATCCTCAGACAGCAGCTGAAGAGAGATTTGTATCCAGTGACTTTTGCTGTAGTGAGACCACTGATGCTCCGACCACAAGGCTATAAATGTGATGATGTGCCACGGTTTATTCAGGGCAGCACTGAGTTTATTAATTGAGACGCTTATAATGACAATTCTGCTTTGTAAACTGGTCAAATGCAGCCTGATAAATCTCCTTAACAATCTGATGGGTCTGGGTTGTAAAATTCCAGAGGTGCTTGACAATTGTACAGCAATCTGCTTTATTCCAGAATAGAACTTGGTCCAGCACTATAAAAGGAGTGTAGCATATTTCAATATTCTAAAAATGTGCACTTGGATGTGTTAGTTTGGATATTCCTGTAATGGCTCCTTCTAATATCACTTAATTGCTTTCTTATTTTACATTTACCTATAAAAGTTATTTTACAATCAATGGAACTATATGCATTTGGAGGCAGCTTTTCCCTTCATCTTCTTTCCAAAGAGAAATTCACAAAAATTGAAATACACGGCCAAGGTGTTGCGGTAAAAAGTTCTCTGGATACCTGCTCAGATAAACTACAGGAAACAAAACGTTTAAAGAAAATATTTGCCTTTTTTTTCCTTCACAAAGGTGGAGAAAACGCTGCCTTGTGGAGGAGCATTTGCTGTATGGGGCTCTGCCTCTGAAACAGCTGCAGATGCTCAGGTTGCACATGAACAAGATTTAGGACTCCCTGTTGCACAGGTGAGAATTCTTTTGCTGCATCCAGAGTTTCATGAAAGAAAGTCTTCACTGGTATCAGTGATAATGCCCTAAACTGGCTGTGTACAATTTTGATGTCATGTATGATGGCACAGAGCTTCCCTTTTCCATGATGGACTCAGGTCTGACTCCAACCATTTCTCATCCAAAACTGGCTTTTAAGCCAGTTTTGGATGAGAAATGGTTGGAGTCAGACCTGAGTCCATCATGGAAAAGGAAAGGTCCCCTTTCCTAATGCTTTCAGAGGGACCTCACTATTTAAAGAGGACACATCCCAATCACCACATGTATTTTTGGATGCACTCCACCACGTTTCTCAGCACTGTCTCTGTGTGAGACACTCGGTGTTATTCTGATTTCCCCCAGCTACCAGAGATCGACCCTGCACTGCACAGTGGCTACAGCCTGAATTAACATCCTGCATTTAACGAGTCTGTCTGACTCAGGCTCTCATCCTCCTCACTGGGGACTGAACCAGCAAATGAAGAGGAGGACTATTTTCTGATTTCTTTTAGTTATGTTTATTTTTCCCCATGACAACTTCGCAGGGAACAAGCTGAAATCTGGCTGTGTCTGCTCTTGCCTCATTCCTCCTTTGTTGGTTTTTTTTTGTTCTCTCCTCACCACAAAATAATAGAAATCATCTGGAATACAGGGGTATAAATTATTTGTGCCAATGGCTGGATTTAGGAGTGACTTTTAATGGTATTATCTTTACATTGCTTCAGGAGTGAAGAGACCACAGGCATGGGTCAGCAGAGCAGCAGGTGAAAAAAACAGCTTCAGAGATAAGAATGGAGAAACACCTGCAGTGGAGGCTTAAAAACCCCTGAAGTTCTGAAATACAACAGGCCAATTCTACCAAACTCCCATGATTTATAAGATCACTGAAACTCTCAGTTCTATGTTATTTCTTGTTATGTCAAGACATGCTGACATCTTGTTTTATGTCATGTTCCTTCTATGTTATGTCATTTATATGACATGGGCTGGTTAATGTATTTTGGGTTCAATATGGGCAACTACAACCACACTCTGTTCCTGGAGCCCTGCTTGTGTAGTCCCTTCCCCTTTCTCTGTTGCACAAGGAAAATGGGCTTTGGTCTTCAAAGGTTTTGCGTGGGACCTTTAAAAGATTCCATGGAAAAGTCCCCTCCGATTCCCTGCGGGGTTTGCAGCGTCACACTGCAGCACCCTCGAGAATGAGCTCCAGGGAGGGAAAAGCTGCTGGCTGAGCTTTCCCCAGCCCAGATGTGCAGGAATGAGCCCAACCCTCCAAGGGGAAGCGGAGCAAAGCCACCCTCCCGAGCTCCCACACCGAACTGCGAGGAGCTGGGGACACCAAAGCCACCCCCACGCGAAAATGCCACCTCCTCATCCTCTGAAGGGCTGCCACAAGGAGCCTTTTCTCCTCCCCCAGCCCTGCCTGACCCGCTGGAGAGGGAAGCAGTGAATGAAAAGGCGTTTCATCCTCCCCTGCCAGAGAACAGCTCTCAGAGCAGCGCTTTTCAGCAGTACCCTGATTGGAATGGCTGCAGGCTCAGGGGGACTCCCCGTTGCCAGCCTTGGCACCTTGCTGGTTTTCAGCACTATTTGTTGCTTTTTTTAAACCCACAGCCAGTTGAAACTAATGAAAACACGCTTCTCTTAACAGCCAGGGATTTCGCAGCCAAGCCTGCTTAAATTTACTAATGCAAATAGCTTTGTCATTTTATAGGGTGTGTTTGTTCTGGGTTAAATGAGCAGACCTTACTGGGAAATTGAATTTAAAAAATATTGATCTCCCCCTTTCCTCGTACCTTTCCAAATACGTCCTAAATTTTTGCCAGTTCTAAGGTGACCCTGTTCATGCAATCTAATGTTTAATAGCTATATTGAATAATATCCCAAAGATGAGTCAGAGCATGGCTGAAATTTGCACTGAAGTCATAGAAAAACATAACCCCCGCATCAGAAAGAATCCGTGGTCTTTCCTATATCCTCTGTCCCAGGGTACAGAACCAGCCTCTGGAACTGTTTGCTTTTCTTTAAAGTGAGAAGCTGAACCTCCACCTGCACGGCCAAACTGGCCCAGTTCTGCACCCAGTGAGGGAGCACTCCCCCCACCAGATTTATTTTGGATAGGTTGGATGAAGAACAATAACCACTCTGCACCTAGTGAGACTTAAGGCTGGACAAACACCGTGGCTGTATCCACTCATGCAGTGGAGAACAGGGAAAATCCCAAGTTATGGGTCTCTTGCATTCCCATAGGCTGCAGTTATTAAACTGTTTTGGTAGAAAATGCTGGCTGGTTGAAACACTGTTGGAAGTGCATGAATTTCTTCTAAAATTCCCTGTGATTTCCTGTCAGTCTCCCAGGCTGTCAGCCCTTTCTTCTCGTGTCTGCCCTTTGAGCTAGCTTTGCTGCACAGATTTTGGCTGAAAAAGTGAATTGTTCCCCTGTGCAATGGGGAATCCAGCTCAATGCCCCTCTCCAGCCTAACAGAGCTGAGACTGACCTTGCTCATGTAGACTTGGTGTCCTTTTGGAAAAAAAATCCCAAACCAAACCATCAAAACAAACCAAAACCCCCAGCAAATGTATAAATATATTTAGATATGTTGCACACATATATTTTTTTTTCAGGAAATGTTTCATTCTCAATGACAACACAGCAGCACCAGATTTTGCAGAGCAAAGACTGCCTTTAATCAAGTCTAATCTTGCATACACTCATGTAGATTTCCCTAATGATAATTTCATCTCTGTGACACCGTAGGACTGACAATACTAATTGTTTCAGCATTTATTAGTACCTACTGCTCAAAGCCTTTGTCATTTCATAGGACAGCAAATGCATTTATTGTGATACCCTACTTCTGAAATGTGCAACAGGAAAATTATTGTTGCCACAAAATGCTCTAAATGTATGAAGCGTGGAGGGAACAGCCCCATTTCTCACACACGTGGAAGGGTTAAATCCCAGACTTTGGGAGCGCTGTCGCTTATTAAAAAATTATTTATGAGTTGAATTGTATCACTTCTAAATATATAAAGAGTTGGGACGGCTTCCAGCAATTACTGAAGGAGCCAGCCAAGTGATGCTTTCCAATTAAATCAGGCTGAGTTGTTGGGGTTTTTTTTTTAACTTCTCAGTGTCCTGTGTTCTTGCTTCTGTTTTTTCACGGTTCAAACAGACAATGCATTAACCCCGTGCAAGTGAAGTCTCACACGTCCCCTCCCTGGCGTCCTTTCATGTGCTGCTGAGCAGCAGGAGCCTCTCTGCAGGTACTCACTACATGAAAGGTGTTTCTCGTCCATCTAAGTGCTGCTGCTGCTGCTGCTGCAGTCCTTGCTTTTATTTAGAACCATCTGTTACACAAAGCTTCAAAGCTCGTAACTTCTGATAGCTTATTTATATTTGTGATGTTCAATCTTTGATAACGGCCGTGTTAAAAAACCTGAGTGAAGAGAGCAGAGCTGAAAGCACTGACTTCCACAGCACTGCCTGGGCAGTTCAGGCTCCACAGAGAGACAGATGAAAGTCCATGATATCTGATTTATCAGCAGGGAAATAAAGACAAATTAATTAAAAAGAAAAATGCTGAATAAAAATAAATCACTAAGTCCTACAGTAGTCCCTTCCCTCCCTGTATTGGATGAAGCTGAGTTCCTTGCAGGGAGGTCATGCACCACTACTCACATGTGGTATCACGCTGGTACCAGCTCCTGAGAGAGAAAAAATCCCTCAATTCCCCACAGGTTTATTTCCTGGGTGAAGCACATTATAGAAAGCTACATATCATAGGCTGAGTCCTACACTGTACACCTGGAGGACTCACCCAGACCAGAGAGGGCCAGGAACTTTTTCCAAGATGTCCGCGAAAAAGGGAATTACGAAAACCCAGTCAAGTCTTTACAAGCCTAAATTTACTGTAATTTAAATTAATAATTTAAATTAATACTGTAAGCACTCTGAACTGAAAAAAA
>VZTH01004803.1:12334-35884 GCA_013397815.1 Aleadryas rufinucha | reverse complement strand
GGCTTCCAGCAATTACTGAAGGAGCCAGCCAAGTGATGCTTTCCAATTAAATCAGGCTGAGTTGTTGGGGTTTTTTTTTTAACTTCTCAGTGTCCTGTGTTCTTGCTTCTGTTTTTTCACGGTTCAAACAGACAATGCATTAACCCCGTGCAAGTGAAGTCTCACACGTCCCCTCCCTGGCGTCCTTTCATGTGCTGCTGAGCAGCAGGAGCCTCTCTGCAGGTACTCACTACATGAAAGGTGTTTCTCGTCCATCTAAGTGCTGCTGCTGCTGCTGCTGCAGTCCTTGCTTTTATTTAGAACCATCTGTTACACAAAGCTTCAAAGCTCGTAACTTCTGATAGCTTATTTATATTTGTGATGTTCAATCTTTGATAACGGCCGTGTTAAAAAACCTGAGTGAAGAGAGCAGAGCTGAAAGCACTGACTTCCACAGCACTGCCTGGGCAGTTCAGGCTCCACAGAGAGACAGATGAAAGTCCATGATATCTGATTTATCAGCAGGGAAATAAAGACAAATTAATTAAAAAGAAAAATGCTGAATAAAAATAAATCACTAAGTCCTACAGTAGTCCCTTCCCTCCCTGTATTGGATGAAGCTGAGTTCCTTGCAGGGAGGTCATGCACCACTACTCACGTGTGGTATCACGCTGGTACCAGCTCCTGAGAGAGAAAAAATCCCTCAATTCTCCACAGGTTTATTTCCTGGGTGAAGCACGTTATAGAAAGTTACATCTCTAGGCTGAGTCCTACACTGTACACCTGGAGGACTCACCCAGACCAGAGAGGGCCAGGAACTTTTTCCAAGATGTCCGCGAAAAAGGGAATTACGAAAACCCAGTCAAGTCTTTACAAGCCTAAATTTACTGTAATTTAAATTAATAATTTAAATTAATACTGTAAGCACTCTGAACTGAAAAAAAACCCGTTATGTAATCTGCAAAATTAAATAGAACACTGAAAACCCTGCAGCAGACTATTGGGTGCTTGTTCCTTGGGAGTGCCTATTCCTTCCCATGGCTGGCTACAGTCATCGCTGCTGCAGAGTTCACTTTGTTCTGTGCTGAAGAAATATGTCAGCTCCAGAGTACATAGGGCCTGCCTTTATTGCTGGGATTGGAAGTTTGCCACTCAGAGATCTAATCAGGATTGTTTATTTTTTTCCAGCACTCTGGAGCAGATAACAAGCTCGTTTGGGTGTCTGGCGTATTTATTCATCTCTGTTACAGGTTCATCCACTCACCCATGACCGCTTACAAGATTTAAATAAAGGCTTCTCCTCCATTACAGCTGGAACATGAAACCAGCTTGTGCAACTTGGAGAAATGATTTAAAAGGGTGGAAATGATTCTTGTGCGAGGCAGACAGAAATAGCCCCACACAAGCGCATTCCGCAGTCGCCAGCTGAAACAGCAGCCTGTTTTGTGCTGTGCCTTCTTCTGATTCATTTCTGGGGCTGCTCTCTAAAAAAGAATCTACAGCCAGTGGGGCTGAACCGCTGCTTTCTGTCAAGTGGAAAGTGAGTGGCTGCTGCACAGCCCTGTTCCAAAAGCTGCCTTTGAAAGCCGCAGCGCTGGAGCGCAGAGCTGAGCCAGAGCCTGCCCTGGCAGCGCAGGAGCGAGGTCCTGCACCAGGCTCCCCGGCTCCTGCCAGCTCCTCCCTTTCTGCTCTGGCAGTTCAGATGCTGCAGCAGTGGCTATCTCTGCCCCTGCCACACGCAGGAGTTCCAGCCAGAGGGTTTGGGAAGCCAAATCCGTTTGTCACGCGTCTGCATCCCTGCCAGCCGTTCCCAGAGCGTCCCAGAAACGATGCGCAGCAGTCCTGCAGGTGGAGAGGGGCTTGACACACACTGTCCTTCCCTCAGAGCAGAATCACCCTGCCACGCTGCCCCTCTCCTAAGGGACTGGCCCTCACAGACCTGTCTTTTTTCAGTGGAGATCTCTTTGGGTTGGTTTCAGCACCTCAAGTTTTCTGGGCACAGAAGTACCACCCAAACTGGCGCTGCAACCATCCCTGTGTGGGAGACAACACAACGGCAGCTCTTGCTGAGAACATCAGGGTAGGGCTCCTGACCATGTGCACAATATCCCTGCATCTCTCTCACACTGCACAGCCAGAGCCCTGGCACTCCTGGGGAATGCAGCCCCCAGGAGCAAGCCACAAGAGAGATGGTGTGTGAGGCACCAGCCAAAGAGCACTCACACGACTGGGGATGAGTTTGTCGTTATTAAAGTTGAGCTACTCATGGTTAGTCTCACTCACAGACTAGTCCCATTACAAAAACATAAAGCCACTCTGCTAGGCCCAGGTAGGGCTGTCAGTCCCTCAAGTGACATCCCTTACAACCAAATGATGCATTAGATTTGGGAATGGGCAACAGAACTCGCCATCCCATGGAACTGCACACCTCACTGCGCTGGCACAATGACAGTCAAAGAGTGACAAAACACTAAAATACTTATTTAGGTACTTCAAACACAATGGCCTTCAGCAGATCTCTGTGGAATGTCCCCTGTGCTTCTGAAAACTGCATTCTCACAGCCAGCAAGCTTCTGTGCAACGCCTACCAGCCATGATCAACCACGGACAATCTCTCATGGCTAGAATTGAAGATTTTCTCAATATTGTGTTATCTGGGGGCAATAGGATGTATAAAGAATCCTTGGAGAACTCTTCAAATTGCTTAAGACCAACACAAGCCCTTAACAATCCATATTCTTTAGGTCCTTACTGAAGTGTATCTCATGGGTGTCTTTTTTACCCCTATGAATTTCACAGTCTGAGCTGGGATCAACAGATGAAGGAGTGGGAGAAAGGGAAGTTTTATCCCACTCTCACCCCCGCTTCTGCTCAGCTCATTCATTCCATTATGTGCTCCTGGCTGCACAGTGTATCCTCCTCTCCTGGGTCAGGCTTTAACCTCCCTCTGCCCCAGTGACAACAGCTGGTTGTTCAGCCTGTGTCCAAAATAGTGCTGGGCTGCTCCAAAAATTACCACAGCTTCTCCTCTGGGGCACAGCCAGCGTGGCCTCACTCAATCCATTTATTTACAATGCATCTTAAAAGCCCTCTGACATCCCAATCAGTAGTAAAACGAAATAAACACTGATTGCTTACAAGATGTATGAATCTTTCTACCGTGAGGGAGAGGAAGGAAAACAGAGGCTTTAGAGACAATCAGAGTAATAACTTCTGAATCCTAGCCTGGAAATAGCAACACACACACAAAAATAGACACGGTTTGAACATATAAAGATCTAAAACGTAATTTCTACATTTTTACCGTTTGACAGCTCTCAAAGCACAATGAACACAAGTATCTTTTTGTTTGCAGGGTGTATCCTGCTTAATAAACCATCACACAAAGCATTTTGGCTCCTATAAATAACTGCTAAAACGAGGGCTGTCTCACAGAGCACAGATCGAGATGGTTGTGGATGTCAGCACTCAGCACCTGGATACTCTGTCAGAGCCTCTGCTCACTAACAGCTCAGGAGTTCATTGCACTTGTCTTAGAAATATCTCTCCATAACATCCATATTTGGAAAAGAAATAGGAAGAGACACTGAAGCAAATTATTCTTTTCCTCTCCAAGCAGAACTTGAGGAAATTGTATATTATCTAAAATTGCATGAAGAAAAAGAAAAATGCTTTCAGGGCAATCAGTTCCTGAGGTGTTTGAAATTCTCTTACTTGCCTCAGTTAAAAACCAGTATCACTGCTACCTCAAATTTGCTGTGAAGAGAATGACAGATCTGTCCTGAGCTTCAAACATCAGGCACTTGTGCATTGTTCTTTCCTCATGAAATACCAAATTTTCACTCCTGTTTGGAAATCAAATGACAAAACCCTTTGACTACAGCTATGTACAACAAAGGCACTAAGAAAATTCCCTGGTAAATGATGCAGCCAAGACTCTTTCAGTTCAAGACCATGATGTTTACCCCTGTTTGGGTAAATGAGAAATACAGAAGACAAGCATAATCAGCTATTTTTGTGTATCCTGAACATTTTTAGTCCCAAATAACTCGTACCTGGTTCTATTTTCCTAATTTCCACGTAAAGTTATACCTTCAAATTTTCTAAAGAATCCCAGTAGCATCTTTTACCCCCCACCTTCTCCTAAGCTGTAAACCTCATCTGCTGTGTACGTTACCCATGTCAGAAAACAAATCCCTTTCATTTTAATTTATCCAATCCCACCATCTCTGGTTCTGTACCCATCAGACTTCACACTCAAGCTGAGACTTTTCATTGAGCTCTGCAAAAGGACAGATTTTGGGACGCAGCTGATCGTGACTGCTTTATTCTACCCAAGTACCACAAACCACTCCAGGAAATGTGAACCTCCCAAAGCCTTCTGCCATTTGAACGTTTTGGTTCAGAACGAATCCCCAGCCTGTCAGTTGTGTTGGTCTGTGCTTTCAAACACAAACGGTGCCTCTCTCTTTCTCCTCAAGGTAGGGATCCCACTTCACACATCAGCTAATTAACCACAATTCACACTGAAGTAGGAATGATTACTCTGCTGTAATGCTGCTGTTTCTTAGCAACCACGAAAGATACGGTGAAGGATGTGAGACAGAGACCCAAATAACATCATTTCCAGATTGAGAACTTCCACCCAGACTAACCCACGAGTGGGACAGTAAATTAATTTTAAGTTTCTATTTGCCTACTTCAGTGCTGTGTCCCTTGCAGGCTCTTAACAGTGTGATTTTCACAGTCCATGATGGCACTCGAGCATTTAACTTCCCCAGAGCTGATGATACCTGCTAGCTACTCCAAGAAAAACTTGTAAGATTCAATTAGAAAAACGTTTTCCTGCATTCTTCCCACGTAATGACTTGTGTCTAGCACTAATTCCTCACTTGATGGGAGTCCTACCAAAGCAAAGCTGCAAGGTAAGGCCTTGCTTCAGTGTTACACAATAAAAATCTATTTTATTAGTAGCAAATTGGTAATTATGTTTTTCCCCATAATCCAAATAGGGTATTTTGAGCATTTCAATTGCCTTATTGTGATCTGAAGATACTTATTTTATGTATTAACCAAGTTTACACTGCAAGGAAAAACAATTCTGTCAAAGCTTTTCAAAAATATGGACAGAATTAAAAAAAAGTCTGACCACTAAAAGTCCAACTGAAAATCAAATTCCTTTAATACTTGATGAATCTTTTTATGACTTGCTGTGTAGCTTTACTCTGTGAGTGCCACTTGCAAATGATGATGTCAACAGTGCAGCTTTAATTTGTATTCTGGCAGAAAAGGAAGATTGCTTTCTGTGATCCTATTTATATTCTGCTTTTGAACACAGGAGTGACTGAAGCAGAAAACCAAAAAAAGCAGACTCTGAAGTACCAAAGTGAGGACAAAACTTGGTGGCTCAAAAGAAGAGGAGCCACGCAGCCACAGTTTGGGTTCCACACCCGAGGCACACAGAGCACGCAGCCAGGGGAGGCACACAGGGTAACAGAGCTCCTGCCAGCCCCTGGGAGCTGGGGAAGCTCCAGCTGGGAGGGATGGGGGCTCATGGGTCACCTGAGGGTCACAACCCCTGCCAGGACACAGAACTTTGGTGTCTGCACCTCCCCTGAGCCAGGCAGGGCTGCAGCGTGTCCTGGCAAATTCACCTGGCACAGAGGAACAGGGGTGCATCATGGCAAATTCACCTGGCAGAAAGGACACAGCATGTCCTGGCAAATTCACCTGGCACAGAGGAACAGGGGTGCAGCCTGTCCTGGCAAATTCACCTGGCACAGAGGAACAGGGGTGCAGCCTGTCCTGGCAAATTCACCTGGCACAGAGGAACAGGGGTGCAGCCTGTCCTGGCAAATTCACCTGGCACAGAGGAACAGGGGTGCAGCCTGTCCTGGCAAATTCACCTGGCACAGAGGAACAGGGGTGCAGCCTGTCCTGGCAAATTCACCTGGCACAGAGGAACAGGGGTGCAGCCTGTCCTGGCAAATTCACCTGGCACAGAGGAACAGGGGTGCAGCCTGTCCTGGCAAATTCACCTGGCACAGAGGAACAGGGGTGCAGCCTGTCCTGGCAAATTCACCTGGCACAGAGGAACAGGGGTGCAGCCTGTCCTGGCAAATTCACCTGGCACAGAGGAACAGGGGTGCAGCCTGTCCTGGCAAATTCACCTGGCACAGAGGAACAGGGGTGCAGCCTGTCCTGGCAAATTCACCTGGCACAGAGGAACAGGGGTGCAGCCTGTCCTGGCAAATTCACCTGGCACAGAGGAACAGGGGTGCAGCCTGTCCTGGCAAATTCACCTGGCACAGAGGAACAGGGGTGCAGCCTGTCCTGGCAAATTCACCTGGCACAGAGAAACAGGGGTGCAGCCTGTCCTGGCAAATTCACCTGGCACAGAGGGCACAGCAGGGCTGCATCATGGCAAATTCACCTGGCACAGAGGGCACAGCAGGGCTGCATCATGGCAAATTCACCTGGCACAGAGAAACAGGGGTGCATCATGGCAAATTCACCTGGCACAGAGGTGCCAGGAGGCAACGTGGGCACCTGGCAGCCTTTCTGCAGTGGCCCCTTGCCAGGAGAGCCCTGGCCCGAGCCCATGGGTGCTGCCTCCCCACGGCACCAGGTGCTCCTCATCAGCAGAGCCTGGGCTGCACTGACCGCCTGCACTGACCTGACCACCTGCACTGACCACCTGCACTGACCTCCTGCACTGACCGCCTGCACTGACCACCTGCACTGANCCTGCACTGACCTGCTGCACTGACCACCTGCACTGACCACTTGCACTGACCTCCTGCACTGACCTGCTGCACTGACCACCTGCACTGACCTGCTGCACTGACCTCCTGCACTGACCTCCTGCACTGACCAGCTGCACCTGGGGCTTTAAAGGTGGGAGAGGCAGGGGAGGTGATTGTTCCCTGCAGGGAAGGCTGAAGGAGAAGGTGGCTGCAGGAGGCTGGACCGTGGCACACACAGTGGGGTGAGTGTGCAGCTCCTGGGTGCTGCTGCCTCTTCCTGCTTGGGGTTGTCTGTTGTTAGAAATTGTTCTGCTGGTATCACAATGTCCTCAGTTGTTGTTTGGGGTTTTGCTGCTCTGAGATGTCGTGTGCTGGGCTGGAAGGAGCCCTGGTCCCACCTGGAGACTGTTCTGAACGTGGTATTTGGGGCCTGAAGGCAAAATGTCTGTGAGGGATGGGGGTTTTGTCCCAGTGCCACCAGGTCTGCACAGGACAGGGGGTTTGGGGACCTGTTTGGTGCTCTGGCTGCAGGTACAGGTGCACCCTGGAGTTGTGTGCATGGCTGCTGGAGTTTTGTTTCATTGTCTCATGGAACTGAGAATGGATCCAGCCACTTGTATGAGCTTTTCATTGTTTTTGCTGAAGGAACCTAAACCTATAAACCTGACATTGTAACTCTTTAGTCATCCATCTATAGAGGTGTCTGGCAGGGCACTGGGCAAAGCCCTGCATGAACCAAGGAGTCAAATCCACTGGTGCTGTGTGGTACCACCTCCAGCAGCCTGCCTGACTGTGGGTTTAAAGGGCAGCTCTTCACTCTGTGACTTCAGAAGTAAAGGCAGTTTGGCAATATCTGGATTTTTGCTTGTTTAGGTTGTGTGGTTTTCTTTTTTGTTGTTTGGTTGGTTTTTTTCTGTTGGTTGGTTTGTTGCTTTTTTAAAGCAGATATGTTCATTAGCAGTCTGAAAGAAAGAGAGCAAACTATTGGATTAACCAGTATAATTAAGTACATTCTCCATGCTCAAGAGGAGTTCACAGAAAGGGGATTTTCTTGTAGTGCAAGTTCACGTGGTCCTTGGGAATACTGTTCTATTATAACTGTAGCTGCTTTCTGTTGAGGTATTTTATTTTCATCTAAAAGAGCAAAGAATGTGTAACTCCTTTAATATTCAAATGAGTATCATCAAGGCTTGGTAAGTTTATTTCTGGCAGCAGCACAGCTGAACATGGTGCTGATCACTCTGTTATGGGAGTCTTGTTCATGCATTGCACCTCAGTCATTTTGCTCTGATGTGCTTTCCTTGCACAGCTCAGAGTGACTTTGCAGCTCCTTCCTTGAGAGGAAAAATGACTTTCTCCCTTGTCTTCCCTCTAGGCAATAAAACTTTGGAAAACTTTATTTCCCCCCCCTCTTTCAGTCTGTTTACATTTTTCCAGGAGAAAGTTAGAGCACCATGAAAAAAGGACTAAGGCTAACTATAACTCATAGGTTCTAACATTCCTTTTTATTTCTGGTTAAAAATCAGATTCCTAAGACAGATGGTCTGTTTAGTCTATCTTAAACCACCTCAGGAACAGTTCTACTTCAGTAAGACCTTTTTCTTTTCCCTGCTGTGTATGGCTTTGTTATAACAAGATGAAAATAAAACCCCCAGATGTTTAATGTATAAAATTACATTGTCCAGTTTGTTGCTTTGTGTGTCTGCTCCCCAGCACCTCCCCTTGGTACTAATTTCTCTCCTGACCTCCCTGCACTGCTGAGCTGTAAATCAATGCATAATCAGTCTGCAGGCTGGGAGTAAATGGTATATTTTAAAATTAAAATCCACCTTCCTTTTCTCCCAGGTGTGATTTACACCCACAAAGTGCTTCCAGTAGGCATTAGTCAGGTTGCACCTACAACCATCCATGGGAGGTGTATTTCAGCATTAATTGAGAGGGGGAAGTTTGCCTTTGGGTGCCAACAGTGGCTGTAGGGTATGGCAACATAAATATCACTGACAGGCTGCCAGGTGTAATCTGCTGATGGTCTGGGCTGCCTCCTTCCCTGCTTTCAGAGCCAGCTGGCCCAGGAGGTGGCTCCTGGAGGAACATTGGCTCCCAGGCAGGTGAGGCCAGCCCAGAGGCTCCAGGGCAGTGCCTGCTGTGGAAATCCAGGATCAGCAGTGCCCGAGGTGGTGCTGGCAGGAATCAATCACCCTGAGGTGAATGCAGGGGATGAGAATGGATTGTGGCAGTGATGTGACAGCATGGGACACACACCAGTGGTGCAGCTGATCTCATGGCTTAACACAACCTAGGGGTTCTGGGCTTGCTGCAGGTTGGAGGAATAGTATGGTTTTTAAAGTTTTTTTTTAGCTGTCTTTACGAGTCTCTGCAACTGAACTGTCTGCATTTACACTCTGGAAAGCAATGTTTGTGTTATAAATCACCTGCAGCTTGGTGATGAGGCAGCTGATCAATCAGTGAACGAGGTGCAGCTGATCAGTGAACGAGGGGCAGCTGCCAAGGCTCTTTGGCTGATGTCAGGATGGGGCCATCTACCCAGGTATTAACTGAAGGAATGGCACCCTCCAGAAAGGTTGGAGCCTTTATCTAAAAGGTTATCAGTGTTAAAGTGAGATGGAATTAAGGACTGAGTTTTGGCAAAGATTGTTCTGTCTGCTCACGTGGAAAGTGAGTCAGGTTTGGCATAAAAAAATTGTTGTTTACATCGCTGAGCTAAGCTTTGAGTTGCTGTGTATTGTTTCAGCACCATAGAAACCTGGGGCTGAAGGCAAAAAACCTTTTTATCAATCATCTAATCCATTTCTTTCTCTGAGATAAGACTAGATCAGATACTTGTCTGATCTGTTCCTAAAGACCAACATTCCTCCTCAGTGCTTGCAACTCTGACAGAAGGATTTTCCTCATGTCAGGCTGGATCTCCCTGGCTGTAAATGTGCTGGGTGCCCCTGGCTGTGTCCCCAGCAGACATCCACCCCTGTGTGCATGAACAGGGGTCAGAGTTCTTCCAGTGTGTGTGAGCGTGGAAAACGCTGTCGTGCCATGATTTCATTTCTAGGTTAAATAAACTGATCTTGAGAAGTGAGGGGATGAAAAGAACATTATCCACTACAGCTGTTTGCTAGGAGCTCTGCAACCTGTGCTTCCACAGGTGAGATGAGTGTCAGAGCTCTGTTCATGAAAAGCTGAGCTTTGCAGGACCTGATTTTGGAGTTTGTTGTGCTTCAGGCCAGGTTTCACCCGGCTCTGTAGGATCTGAGGGTTAGTACCTGGTGACCAAACCTCGTCACCTCTGAACAGGATTTATGGTTTCTCCCACCAAGGCACTGCCTGAGATGAAGCAGCGTGGGGCAGATGGTTTTGCAGCACAGATTCACAGCCTGGGAAGCCAGCTTCCTGCAGGGAAGGCTTAACAGACAGGACTGGAAATTGTCCATATTCCTTGGCCTGCACACAAACCAGCTTGGCAGAGAGCAACCTCGGGAGGATTGTGGTGTAGGTGGGTTGTGGGTGTGAAGTCCACACCAACCCTTTTATGTGCAAGAACCAAAACTCGGGCTGTAAAGAAAGTAGAGGCCCTACAGGCTATGGGAATGCTTTTCACTCTGATTTACAGCAGGTTTCTCATGGCTGATGTAGGGTTACACCGAGGTGTGTGTGTGAAGGCCATGGAAGGAATCCTATCATTTCATCAGGGTCATTGAAAGCCTGTGCCCTACCACTTGATCAGGGTTTTTGAAAGCCTGTGTCCTACAGCTCCATCAGGGTCTTTGAAAGCCTGTGTCCTGTCACTCCATCAGGGTCTTTTCCTGTGCTCAATCCCACCCTGCAAAGATTTGTATCAAAGAATGCACCAGCAGCCATCAGCAGGTTGATTCTGCCAAACTCCTCCTGGTAAATTCTCTTTGGGGTGAATGGCTTTTGTCATTTCAGTGAGAATATATTGAAGGGAAAAGCAAAGCAACACGAGGTAACTTCAGATTGTGGGGTCTGTTTTGGTTCCAAACACACTTTCACTGCCAGAAAGCTACACAGTGGGAATCAGAAGCAAATGGAAAAATGGAGGAGAGAAACTTAAGTGTGTTCCCTTTAGCTCAAGTGCGAAAAACATGAATTTCCTACTTTTGCTTGTAACATTCCTTTGTCCGATGATAATGCAGTAGCACTGCTTATTGAAAAAAAGAATTACAGCCATCTGTTTAATGTGACTGAAAGTCAAGTCTGGTTAAGACAAAGTAGTGAACAAACTGCAGTCTTTTTTATGAAAAACTTTGAAAGACCTTATTGAATGCATGTGTATCCTTCACAGTTAGGATGATGTGTGAACTGNAAGGGAAAAGCAAAGCAACACGAGGTAACTTCAGATTGTGGGGTCTGTTTTGGTTCCAAACACACCTTCACTGCCAGAAAGCTACACAGTGGGAATCAGAAGCAAATGGAAAAATGGAGGAGAGAAACTTAAGTGTGTTCCCTTTAGCTCAAGTGCGAAAAACATGAATTTCCTACTTTTGCTTGTAACATTCCTTTGTCCGATGATGTGCAGTAGCACTGCTTATTGAAAAAAAGAATTACAGCCATCTGTTTAATGTGACTGAAAGTCAAGTCTGGTTAAGACAAAGTAGTGAACAAACTGCAGTCTTTTTTATGAAAAACTTTGAAAGACCTTATTTAATGCATGTGTATCCTATCCTTCACATTTAGGATGATGTGTGAACCACAGAAGTGCAGATTTCTTCCTCTGCTAGGGAAGCCCTCTCATAATATAAAAGTAATAAAATACTCATAATAAAAGAACCATCAGTGACCATGCCCTGCACTGGTATCAGAATTTACATCCTTTCCATAAAACACCTCAGGGTTCTCACTGCACAAATGTAATGAAACATTCCTGGCCTAAAAATAGTAAAGGTAAAACCAGACAAAGACCAGGAGTGGGAGGAGAAGTAGATACAAGTGAAAAACTTGCTTAAGGCTGTCATTAGGATCCTGCTGTCAGCCCAGCCCTGTATCCACCTGATTTTGAACAGTTATCATATGGGAGGCTGCACAAAGAAATTAGCCCAGTATTTTACAGTGTCCTTCAATTTCCCAGTGTTATTTGCTTTGAAGTTCAGGAAGGTGTCACTTAACAAAAATCTGGAGTGGCAAAGTGTATTTTGAAAGATTTACAGATAACTTTTACAATGTAGTAAATTGGTGGGAAACCTGTCACTATGGAGCTGCAGGTTTAATATAAATACAGTGTTATTGGTGCCCAAACCTGACTGGGAGGTCACACCCAGAAAGGATTCCTGCCACTGGAGCTTTTTGGTTTTGTTTGGGTTTTTTCTGTTGTTTTGGGGTTTTTTTTGATGATGGAAAAACTTATTTGGGTATTTTCTTTCCATCTTTTTCCCAAGTGAGCATGGGAAAACACGGCAAAGCTTCTCAAATGCTGCCATTCTGTGTTACTCTGCCTGTCTGCCCCCGAGTACTCTGTCAGAGCGGCTCTGAATTACACAAACCCCAGATCAGCATTCCATCTGTTGGATTCTGACACATCTGAGCACATCCTTGCCTCCTTCCTGAGCCCTCTCAGTGCAGCCATCCAACATCTCCTCTGTGATGCCTGGTCTGAGTAAGGAACCACGCTCCTGCAGCATCAGTCCCCCTGCTTTCAGTGGCTCAGCACTGTCCCTGGATTAATTTCCATTTGCTATGGACAAGCTGCTGGTTTCCCCTTGCCATTGTGAAAGCTGTGTGTCTGTGAGCCCGAGTGACAGCAAATTTAAATACCAGTTTTGTGTGTGTGCATTAATATTAACTCTTTTTTGGTGTATCTGCTAAAAAAAAGAAAGAGAGAAGGAAAAACCAAATAAGAGCATCTAGTCCAACTTCCACCCCAGTCCAGGTCTGCCACCCTCGAGGTCTGAGAAGTTGCAGAAGGTCAAGATGCAGGGTTTTTGGGTTTTTTCCCCCAGCAGCATCACTGTGTGCAGGTCCCAGAGGGATGCAGTCCCTGGCCATGGTGCTCCCTGGGGCAGCTCTGGAGGGCAGACTCTGCTTTATCCCACCCTGATGGCCCAAGAACGCCCTGCAGCGTTCCCTCCTTCCCAGAGCTGTTACTCCACGCTGTGCACCTCGAGAGTCGTGGAGTCCCCACTTCCTCTGCCTTCCTCAGGTTGTGACATTGGTTAAAGATATTTACAGCTCAGTGTTACCTCCTGGTGTGTGTGTGTGCACCTCCTGCTCATGGGACCAGGGAGTGATGGTCAGGGCAGTGAAAAACGTGAGCCAGCAGGAAAAGTGGCTTCCACTCTGCCCAAGGCTGTTCTTTCCTTGCTGTTTCTGATGTTCTCTACGTTCTCATGAAGCAAATTGCTTCTTTTATTGTTTGTCTTTCTGCCTCCCTGGGGATGGTGTTAACAAACCTGCTGAAGTCTGTGACTTGAAAGTCTTTAGCTTTTCTTCTATATATAGCATTTCCTTACTTAGGGAAAATAACTTTTCTCCCCTTTACATATGTATAGGAAAGCTTGGTTATATTCAATCACATGCTGTTTGTATAAAAAAAAAAGTGTTTTCAACTCAAAAAAATGCTGGACCGAGGCAAGTTTCAAACCAAATGAATTCAAGTAGATAGCTGTGGAACTTCTTCAGCAACAGAATTACTGTGAGCTTTATGATCTCATATGTATTTTTATCGCTTTATCATGGTAAAGAAACCACATTGCTTTTAAAGCAAGCTAAGTACTTATTTAAAGATTTGTTTTCCATCTCTTTAATAGCATATGAGCAGAGTTTGTGTTTTAGTCCATGATGAAGTGACTAAGCACAGGCCTTAGCTGTCCCTAAAATAATCCCTATTAGGAAGTGTAGCTGCTGCTTCAATGGCTGTAAAAGAGAGGAGAGGAGTGAAGTGCTCCAGAATTGGTTGTTTAACATAATGGCACACGAGCTCTGAATTCCATCAGACGGGGCTACGAGGGAAAAGGAATTGCAAATATAGAAAAGCTTCTCCAGTGACAAGTATATAATTGGTTTTTAAACAGCCTCCTGCAGGCTGCATGGGTTATTTGGTGTGCCTAGTCATGCTTTGTTTCGGTGCTGAGGTGTTTCACGTGCACGCTGCTTGTCATTGACTGCAGCAGCTTCAAGGAAATTAAATTCTGTTACACGAAAATATGGAAAACACTGAATAATCTCTCCCCCACCATCGCCCTGAATTCTCTTCCCACACGTCACTTGTCTCCTTTTCGATGCCACTCGGCTGTTGCTACGGCAGCAGCGCTTCCGCTGCGAAGTTGGGAAGGTAAATACACAGAGAGCAGCTGGAACTCATCCTCCCGGCGTGGATGGGCACTGCAGGCGCTGCTCTGGGGGGTGTGAAAGCTGCACGGGCAGTCTGGCTGCAAAACTGTCTCGTGGGAGACTGTGCTGCTGCCCTGGCACATGGGGAAGGGCAGGGCTGTGCCCTCTCCCTCTCTCCTGGATGGGGCTGTGCCCTCTCTTTCCCTGTCTGTGCTGGGCAGGGCTGTGCCCTCTCTCCCTGTGNCCTCTCTCCTGGGCAGGGCTGTGCCCTCTCCTCTCTCCTGGGCAGGGCTGTGCCCTCTCGTGTCCTGGCTGCTCACACACGGGGTGCTGCTGACCATGGACATGTCAGCTGGGTCGGACAGAGATGCTGTGGAACCCTGGTTCTCCTCCCTGGGAACCCTGGTTCTCCTCCCCAGTGGTGGGAGATGAGCCCTGAGTGTCAGCGTGGCTGCTGAGCCTCCAAAGGGCAGACTTGGCCCAATTGTAGTTTGATTCAGCTCAGGCAGGTCAGCAGCAGAGTGGAAAGGTGGATGTAGGTGCTGTTCTGGTGAGTCTGTGCATGCTTGGCAATTCCTGTGCTTCAGGCCTTTCCCCAAAGCCTCCCTTTGTGTGTTTCTGTGCTCTCATCCTTGCCTCATTGGCAGAAGGAAATTGAGAGACGTTCTGGTCCCAGGTGAAGAAGAGTTGAGTTTACAGCAGCATCTTTTGCCTTCACTGCCTTTCCCCAGCTGTTCAAAGCTCCTGATTGCTTTCTGGAGGCAACTTCTGTGAATTCTCTTCTAATTTTTTAATGAAAGTATATTGTCACTTTTAAAGAAATGTGTATTTGTAACCTCGTGTGAGGGAGATCTGCATGCTGTGGCTCAACACAACACTCTGCAAGGCTCTGGTTTCCTTTACTCCTTGTAATTAAGCTTTGTCACTAGAAAACAGTGTCCTGCTCTGACCTGGTTTGAGCAGTGACAGTCACAGGCTGCTGTGCCTGGTGCCAGATGCAATTCTCCCCTCGATCTGCTGCTCAAGCCCAATGATTTGAGCTTACAGGGGTGAGGATTTAGTGTTTCTTCAAGGAGTTGTTTGTTCAGGAATGCATTCTGGAAGCAGCTGGGAAGCTCTTGTTATCTGTGAAGATGCTATTGTGCTCTCACTTTCTGGCAAATATTGCATCTAGCTGTTTCAGTATTTCAAAATCAAATTAACTCTCCTGCTCCCTTTTGCAAGCCCACTTGCACTTGCAATACTGTCTGTAGTTTTTGTTTGCCAGAGGAGGCAGGCTAGTTCCTGCTCCTAGGAACTTTAATTACAAAGAAAAGTTGATATCTTACTTCCATCAATTTCCCCTTTCTTGAAATACAACCTGACAGTATTTACTCCCTTTTGTAGTGGTAGAAATCATAAACCCAAGAGCATTTGAGAAGAAATGAGTTAAGGAAGAAGAATCAGATCAATACTGGAGGAATTGAGGCTTGGAGAAGAACAGCATATTGGCTGGGGCACAGAGAAATGAGAGATGAGTTAAATCAGAAAGATGTGGGTATCTGGAGAAGGAACACAAATTGTTAGCATAAGATAAGAGGACAGAGGTGAAAATAGAGAATTTAAAAGTATTCTAGAGGTTAGAAGATGGAGAATATAGCCCAATCTGGGTACCCTGCAAGGGCCTCAGCCTCTTTGGTGGCAGGGGCAGTCGAAGCGAGGGTGCAAGGAGACTTTAGACCTTCCTTGCCCTCTGCTTGTGCCTCTTCTCAAAGCAGGAGGAGTTTCTGCACGTCCTCCCAGGGTGCAGGGACACTGCTCCTGATGGAGTGCAAACATCCNACCTGGACAGAGTGCACCAAGGATCCTTAAAATAAATACCAAGGTGAAACCCCTTTTTTCCCCTCTGTGTTTGGCTCTTGATTTTAAGACCAAAAAAAGGCATCAATACCAGCACAGGGATCTGGCAACCTGACACTGAAGGTGGCGTTTTCTGGCTCTTCCTCACTGGGCTCTCTGACACCTGGCACGGAGTAAAACCAACAAGCTCAAGAGACAGTCGTGCAGAAGTGAATGGCTCCAACCAGTGAAGAGCCCTGGGTCCCAGTTTGGCTCCAAAGCTATGGGAGATACCGTGGTGTGGAGGATAAAGGGATGCCAGCTGATTAACAGCCACGTACGGGGACCGCTCTGAGCCCTGCGGCAGCCGATTTAATCCAAACCCTGAAGTTAAATCGTGGAACTGTGGAAAACACTGGCATTCATCTGTCCTTGAGACAATTTGTTCTTGGCTTTCCATCAGTTCTGTATGATTTCTGTAAAGGGGAAGTGCTCTGCAGAGAAATGCCAGTGGTGACTGTGCTGGATGAGTGTGCAGGTCCGGGGGTTTTCGGTGGTTGTTTTCTTCTCTCGTTGTTGCTTTTGCATTCAGTTGTGGGTTTGTTTTGTTTTGGGGGGAGAGGAGTGGACAGGACTTGCAGGCAGGAGTAAACTCCTGGCTATATCTGCCCCGAGGATGCAAAGTGCTACATCCTTCCTTCTTATGCAGGATAATCTGATACTGACCTTTAAAACTGGTATAGAAATAGACTCTTAAAAACAAATGCAGGTAAGGGAGAAGCCAGAGAAACCTCAGCTGAGGTCAGGCTACATTTATACAACTGCAGCTGGTTTCTGATACAGGTGAGGTTTAATCACTGAACAGAAACTTCCTCTCTTAGTTACACAGGTATTTAAGGATATTTAAAGGGCACCAGGTGGATAAGAAGGGGATGCACTGGCACTGCACAAAGTTTGTACAAGTGGCCTTTACACATATTTAGGTTTGAGCTTTTTATCCCATTCTCAAACCTGTAATTCCAGTCTCTTTTCCTACCCAGTTCTTTATCACTTTCTAATGAACCCAGTAGCTGTGCATCATAATGACTGCACTGATTACTTTTGTGTCTACTAGTAAACACTTCTCCTAACAGTGGAGATGATTAACAATGTACAAAAATAGTGAGGCACCAACTATAACTTGCTTTGAAGTGAACGTGAAGGTCACTCTTGATACCTTTAGCCCACTTCCTTCTCGCTTCTGGGAGTTAGAGGGAAATGATGCACAAAAACACAAAGCTAAAATTAAATGCAAGCAAACAGAAGCTACAGAAGTTCCCCATGCCTAACACAATATGGCACAGAGCTTTTGTTGGAAAAACCATCTGAAAGATGGTTATCTTAATTAAAAAAAATAAATAAAAATACCCCTGACTTTGAAAAGCCTAAGAAACTTGTTTGATCTGCATCTGTCAGTGATTTGACCACGTAAACTCTAGGCTCTAACAGTAAATGGAAAACTATTTGGAAAGGAAACACTAACACAGTAATAGTGTTAATGCATTTCTTCAAAGGGAAAGAAAGAAATAATTTCGTTTTCCCTGCAACACAAACTGCTTGGATAAACAGAGTTAATGCCAGAAATGAGATGGAGATAAGTGAGGTATTCTGCTGGTTTTCACTACGGGTGTTTCAGAAGATTACCTCGCATATTAAACTAGCACTAGTGAGCAGACCTAAGAGAATGTCTCCATGGTGAAGGGTTTGTTTCATATCACAGAGGGCACAGTGTTCCTGCTCTGTTTTGTGTTGTTATATCAACAGATGTCAGCCAAAATCTACACCTGTGCAGAGGGACTGGTCAGTCTGCTCCTCTGCAGAGCCAGCTGCTGAAACCTGACATAAACCAGCCTCTGTACCAAGGAGGGATTAGTGACCACTGGAAAAGACATCCAAGTGTGACTCTTGCTCTTTCTCAGCCTTTTTTTGTTAAAGATGCCTGCCTCAAAGAGCAGCAAAACCCCCTGGCTACCAGGCAGTGCCTGAGCTCAGCTTGGCTCCTCGAGCTGATGTCTGAGGCTGGGGCATGGAGCTGCAGGTACTGCAGCAAGTCAGGCTCAGCCTCCCAGGAGCCTCCTCCAGCTGCACTTGTCACCCTGAGAAATGACCTCCCAAAATGTGACTGGCACAGAGATTTCTGCAGGCAAACAGCAAACAACACACTTTTAATTGGGCAAAGCTCCAGACCCAGGTGCAAACCCTGAGCAGGGTCCCCAGGCCAGTCCAACAGCCTGGACAGCCTCGAGCAGGGCACCAGGAGCCACAGGCACAGTGAAGAACCTGCTCTGAGCACAGGCCCTCTGTGAGTACAGCAGGACAGAACCTGTTGTCCGTGCATTGTGCTGCCATCTGGACACAGGCTGGGTTCTTTCCCACACTCCAAATGTTGTTTAATTCATAGTGGCCACTGTCATCCTCTGTCTCATGCCAGGACATTCAGTGGGAGGCTATCTGGCATGGGCTGAAACAGTGCCAGCAAGGGTATTAATAGATAAACAGTTTAGAGGATTGTGTACCACTGCTTGGGCTCGCAGCCAGGTCCTGCTTAGCTCACCAGATAAAACACTGAGGTCTCTTACAAACTCAGAGGGTTCTGCTGCCTTCCTGGAGGGCCTGTCACCCTCAGGCTGATGCTGTGGGTGGAATGCAAGTACCAAAGGCTTCTCAGACAGGGCAGGTCTTCAGGAGAACTCTCACATCTATCTGGCCTGCTGTTGTCCTTTTTGCCTGGGATTTATTGCTTTATTCTATTACCAGCAAAATAAGGTGACTTACTCTTCCCACCACAACCTTTTAGTCTTTGCTGTAGAGGAGATGAAAGGCTAAAAGATTTATTCCTTCAAAGGGGAAGTGTGATTTTTTTTGAGGCAGTGGACTCATTGCCTCGTACAGGTCATTCACTGCTGCCAAAACATCACATTAACCAGAACTCAGTCTCACCCCAGACCTTTGGCAAGGCAGACAGCAATGGCCCATAACTGCTGTGTGGCAGCAATTGCTTCGTATTCCTACTTGGGAACTTAATCTGCCATCCTCAATTCCTTGTCCATATCCACATATTACAAAAAGCAGAGGCTCTTTGCTCGCTGGCTGCTGGCAGCATCCAAATTTCAGGCTGGGGAAGAGCTTGGTCATGGTCTTGCACAGGCAGGTGAGCTTGGGCTGCCATCCAGTGCTTCATGAAGTCCTTAAAATCAAGTGGAAATATGAACAGCAGCCTGAACAAATTGACTTGTTCACCTAAATTATTTATTGTTTGTCCAAGGGGTCTAGTCAGCTTGACCAAAGTGGGGTTATTTATGGACTTTACCATCATCACAGCGTGATTAGAATTTGTTCCTTTCAAAGTTTTTACTCTTTTTTTTCCCCCCTGCTGGATAAAACTCCCCAAGTGACAGCTGCAGTGCTGAGGAGGGCTCTGCATGCAAAGCAGCAGCCCAGGTGTTTCCTGGAGGGAACACTAAGGATTAAAGGGAAAATTCACCCAGCCGGGCTCTTGGCTCAGGTCCTTGCCCTGGCTGCTGCCTGCTCATCCCAAAGCATCTCTTGCCCTCTCTCTTGGCAGAGAGACCTGGACGTGTCCTTGCCTCAGTTTGTGATCCAGAAAGCCCTGTCCCAGTTTGGTGCATGGGGTCCCATGGCATGGTAGTTCATGGTAGTTCATATCTGTTGTTTGTCCAGCTTTTTTCTCAGTTACCTTTGTTTTTCCTTTGTTTTCCAGCAGAAAGGGAAGGCAGAACCCTTTGTCAGACACTTGCTAGAAAGAACTTCTTAAAAAAATTTCTGCTTAAGTTTTTTTTTTCCTCTAGTTTTCATACCCAGAATGTTTTCTACCACTTCTTCTGGCTTGTCTGAAGTCTAATAAGTATTATTGTATATCTAATTTGGAACTTTCTGCATAGAATCAAAACAAGGCTTTGATAAACCAAACCCCTCCTTGTTCAAGTATTCCTTGGGGCAAAGTACACCTTTTATTGTGATAAATATTTTTCAAATGGCTGCTGTGATACTGCAAAAGGTTAACCAGTGCCTGCTCGCACTATAAATCACACAAGCATGTTACTGCTGCCTCAAATAATAATTATTAAACGTCTTCATTACCCTAATTCATTTTGTATTTACAAGAATATATTAGCTCTTGAATGGCATTTGACTCTGTAAAACAGTGATTAAAATATGTAACAGGCTTCAAAGATTAACATCACAAAACTACAGACAGTCCACACAGCACGATAAATAACCTGCAGAAAAAATAACTTGCTAAGCATTGCAAATCAAATCATATTACAGCTCTAGAAAAATTACTCGTGTCTGTGGAGGTTGATTTACACCAGTAAATAGTGTTTAAATCCCTTGGGTTCTTTACCAAGTATATATTTATTGTCCAGGGTAGATCTCAGACCATTCATCAAATAATTTTAAATGCATTAATGTTTTTGAGCTCAGAGCTCCAGGGTCAGACCTTGGCTCTGTTGAAGATGTACTGAAGCCACGATCAGGCTCCCACTGGACACAAGCCTGGTGATGAGCTCCTCTTCATTTCATTATCCTTGCCATTATACAAAGTTGGAGGCTTCACACTGTCAATTCTTAAAAAAAAACCCCAAAAAACAAAACCCCTCTCACCAGTTTAGGGCTCTGCTTGGAGCACTAAGTGCTCTCCTTCCTAGGCCAAATGTCTTTTGACTTCTGTGGAAGGAGACCCAGAGAAGGGACCAGCACCAGTCTGTTCTCCACAGCCTGTTCAACTGCATGAGGATAATCTGAATTGTTTCAGAGACCATACAGGCAGTTCAGCCTCTGGTTATCACGTGTTTCTCGTGTAACATAATAGCTCCACTAAAACAAACATGAAAATCCACGTTGTGACTCAGTGGCTTGTGTAAAGGCTTAAATCAGTATCACATAAGAGCTCTATGGCCAAATTCCTGCCTGTTTCAGCCAGGGAACCTGGGACAAGGCACCCCAAACCAAGGTCTGACACCTTTTTTCTCCTAACCTGAATCTCCAAACCCGCTGCAAAATCATTCCTGTAGGTGATGACCCAAATTTTTGTGAACTGTTACTCTGAAAGATGGCGTGGGGGATCGTTCTTTCATGTGGCAGGAGGGCTATGAAAGAGCTGAGGAAAAGGAGACCATTACTCTGTTGAAAAGGGCCTTTTTAAAACCCAACCTCTCAATAGGTGGACATTAACAATTGAGAACAATGTTCTATTTTGAGATTACCTGTTCAGTTCTCAAAAGCCCTTCTGTAGGACAAGAATGTGACTAGTCACCTCTACATTAAAAGTAGAAATTTCACTAGCTAGTAAGCATGTAACTTTTCTTCTTTTGCACCCCAATACGTAATTTTTTCAGAGTCATGAGGACCTGTTTAATGTTCTTAATAGGAGCCTGTCTCATGAGTAACCTTTTTTTGAAAACCAAAGCTTTTTGACCCTATAGACACCTCGAGAGCAGAGCAGTGATCGATGGCTGTGGGAGACTTGTGGGAGCCAAGGCTGCAGAGCTGAATGTTCTTAGAGGTGTGGTGGTTTTTGCTGTTTGTTTGCTTTAAAGCACAGCTCGCATCTTGCACTGCTCACACATAAGGAGCTTTTTGTCCTCACCAGAGGAACAGGGAGATGCTATTGTGGCAACACGTGCGGAATAAATACGGAAAAAATACTTCTGCCTCCTTCGAGACTCAACTTTTAAGTGGGCTATTAAAGGAAATGAGGCTGCTGGGATCGTGGAGCAGGACTCCAGCTGGTTCTTGGAAGCCACGTGTGCGTGGCAGATGGTGGGGGTGCGCTAGGTAGGCTCCTGCACACCCGTGAGAGCCCCGGGAATGGCAGGGGTGCTGCTCCAAGGGGGCAGAGCAAAGGCTGGGAGAGCATTGCACAGGCAGTGTCAACCCCAAATGGGCTGTGCTTTAAACATCTGGGCTGCATCAGCATCGTGGAGCCCTGGGGATGCAGCAAAGTGCATCACACTGGGTGTGAACAATGGGGCAGCGGGTACAGGGAGCCTGAACTGTGCCAGCTGAAGCCCTGGGANGGGGATATATATAAAAAGCAGAAAAGCATCACAGCATCACCAGGATTGGTAATGAGGAGAGCAAGCTGAACATCCAGGCTGCTGTCAACTTCAGCAAAATCCTGGCTGCTCTAAAATCAAACCATTGCCAGGACCTCATCCCAAATCCTCCCCCAGGACGCTGTGCTTGCCCTGTGAGCTGTGGGCACGGCCCTGGGCGCTGGGATCCGCGGGGTGTGCACCCCCTGAGCAAGGTGGTGACGGAGTCCCACGCTGCAGCCCCTCAGCTGCGGTGCCTGCAGCGCTGACTGACAGCCTGACTGCTCAACACCCACGTACCGAGAGAGGCTGCACTCCACATATGGCAGGGAACAGAAAAAAGACCAAAGGAAATCTAGCAAAAAAAAAAAAAATCAATTTGTCAGAAGAGGATGGGGGATACAAGCAGCAAGTAACTCTTTAGTGCAGAAAAAAAGATTGCAGCTGGCTGGGACGAAACATCCAAGTTTTCTCTCTATTTCAGTTTTATTCTACTGCAGAGGCATCTGCCATGTATGGCCAAAACACCAGATTTTTCTTCTCTTAAATAGTACAAAGAAGGAATGTAAAAGAGGAGAGGAGACTGATGAACATCAACTCTTGGCAGCTAGCAAGTGATGACATGAAAAGCACTTATGGCAATCTCTAGGCATGGCTATTTTTAATTTATTTAAAAGAAAATCCTCTTCAGAACAGGAGTAAGTTGTTGGCAGGAGCTCTATTATATTAATTTGTCTATAAAT
This sequence comes from Aleadryas rufinucha, assembly GCA_013397815.1. Lineage (NCBI taxonomy): Eukaryota > Metazoa > Chordata > Aves > Passeriformes > Aleadryas > Aleadryas rufinucha. The sequence goes on along the minus strand of VZTH01004803.1, from coordinate 13,204 downwards.
GTAATGTTTGTAACTTGCTCTTCATGCATGGCTTGGAAGATTTGTTTGGATGAAAAATGATAGCTGTTGGTGGTCTCTGCAAGCAAGCTCAGCCTCACAGAGCTCTGTGAATATAAGGAGCTCTGTGACCTGTTGCTGGTCTTCTTTAGTTCTCTAGATCTCAAGTAAGAAAATACAAAGCAATATACCAAGAGTAGACACCCCTAGCATTTCAAACTGAGTTGGATTTAAGATTATGCTGTAAAATGTTCTGCTGGGAGAATAGACAAGATAACACATTTATCTTATGAATTCCTACTGTTGTTTATCACTGCTGCATTGATAGGACAGGTGAACTATTTCAAAAAATATATGGTGCTTTTCTGCCTTTGTAGTTAGAGCACTGTTTGATGTTCAAACCTTCCTTTTTGGGGATGCAGGAGGGTGTTAGCTGGGGTGAAGTACATGTCCAAACTGGACTGGTCATGGAGAAAAGATTTTTCTCAAAGATCTAATAACATAACATGGCAACTTTCTATTTGGATTTATGATGATCACTAGGACTATTTCAGGCATCATTCCAATTGCACTTACTTGCATCTGATGCCAGTTAAATGGCTTCAGAGAAGGATGTCTGTGACTTCCACTGTGGGAAGCTGGAGGTCAAACAGGTCCCTTCTGCACCTGGTGTCAGTGACAGCCCAGCATCTGCTGTGTGCCAGCCACGTGTGTGACACCCCTGCAGCCCAGCCCAGTCCTGTCTGTGTGTGTGACACCCCTGCAGCCCTGTCCTGTGTGTGTGTGACACCCCTGCAGCCCTGTCCTGTCTGTGTGACACCCCTGCAGCCCAGTCCTGTGTGTGTGTGACACCCCTGCAGCCCAGTCCTGTGT
>VZTH01004802.1:144249-384567 GCA_013397815.1 Aleadryas rufinucha | reverse complement strand
TCTGTGATTCTGTGATTAAACTTTGTAATGTGTGTTATCAAATGTTCACACCCTCCATATGTTTATCATTTCAGAATTTTAGAGTAGCACTTTATAGTGAGAGAACAAGCATGTTATACATTAAGTCTTACAATAACATAGTATATATCTTAAGCTTTTCCCAGAAGAATGGGATACTCCATACTGTCTTTATTTTATCTAGTGGAAAAGGCTCTCCTCCTTGACTATCGCCTCAGAGGTGCACCAGTCTGGCTAGCCTAGATTGTGAAATGTCATTGCTGATGATTCTGCTGATAAAAGTATTGCTGTTAGAAACAAAGTGAGTGAAAGTAAAAATGCACATGTGTGAAACATGCCTAAGCCTGTACCAGAGTAGGCAATTGCATCACAAGGTTCTCAAATGAAAAACATGAGCCAAACCATCTTCCAAAATAGTCACCTATGAAAAGCTTGAAGTGGCAACTTTAAGTGTAAAGGCAGGAAGAGAGTGGACAAATTAGATGTGGCATTGATCACTAATGGTTGACACCTCACTATTTCCTGTGTAAAAGTCTCTATTTAAAGTAGAGACTCCCTAATGGGGTCAGACTAAGTCCTAAAAAATTTGCTTTTAATCTGTTAAAGCCTGCTTTTGAATCCAGTGCTTATTCTAGTAAGGGCACCACGTACAGTTTGATTTTCACAATTGCACCACTACTATGTGTGTAAAATTAGTCAAGATTTTTATGAGCAGCCAGCATTATTACAGCACATTGTACTGACTTGTCTGACACTGAAGATTTGTCTGTAGCCTTCAAGAATTCTGTCATCAACACTGGCTATAAAAAATTGTTTTCCTTCAAATTTTTCGAAGTGGTAGCTTCAAATCACCCAATTTACGTCTTTGCAAAACATTCCTCTGGTGCTAAGGAAGACCTAAAAGATAATAATAAGGTCCTATTTGTATTGTTTTCACAGATTGACAAAGCCGGCTGGACTCTGGAACAAGTTGACCTGTTTGAAATCAATGAAGCCTTTGCATCACTATCTGTTGCAATAGCAAAAGAACTTAAAGTAAATCCTGAAAAGGTAATGAATTTATTTGTAGGCTGGCATTACTTTGCCTCCTGTAACTCAAACTTGTCCCATTCTGTGTATCTGGATTGTAAGGGTGAGCACAGCTCTCTTGCAATGACTTTAAGCAAATAAGGTGGGAGCCCCAGCAGGCATTTCCTCACACTGCTCTGTCCACTGGCTTTGCTAGCAGTTTCCCAGCTGAACAAGTTCCAACGTTGTTGTAGTGGATTTTTATGCAAATCTGGGCAACTGCCCAGGCATACTTAATTCAGAATTTGAAATTGCTGCTGCAAGTATATTTGCCACAGTATTCTTTTAGTGCTGGCAAAAAGCATGGGTATTATTCTCCCCTCCTTACATTCACCTCAGTTATCTTGAGTGAAGAGGGGCCTTTGTAGAAGAAATACTGATTATTACCAGCTGTTGCACTCATATGCACTTTCTTCTATGAAATGGTGTTTGTGGTTTCAAGCTCACACATAGTCCAGGGCTAGAGCCCAGTGAAGTCATGTATGTTAAAAGTCAGCTAAGCTAGTTAAATGTTTTGACTGTCTATATTGGTGTTTTTTGTTTGTTTTAGATCAATGTACAAGGTGGAGCTATTGCTCTTGGCCACCCTCTGGGCGCCTCTGGTTGTCGCATCCTTGTAACTCTGCTGTATGCACTGGAACGAACTGGTGGAAAACGTGGTGTTGCTGCTCTCTGTATAGGAGGAGGAATGGGAATAGCCATGTGCATTGAGAGATAAATGTGAGGGAAGGAATGAACAGCTAGTATTAACTAGCTGTGAAACATTTTACTAATAAACTTCTCATAACAGAGCTCACAATGTGTTTGTTTTGCCTAAAATTAAATAAACTTACACCATTACTTTTTGACACTCAATCACGGACTTGACAAAGATCAGTGGTTATTGTAGGCACTCTAGTTGTTAACCCACATTAGAGCTTAAATTCTCACTGCAAGGACCAAACTTGCTTTCAAAAATTAGTTTGTTCACAAGAAAATAGCAGCAACATTCAACCACTTGTTTTATTAACATTTTAGTTATAAGAGTGGGAAGTGTAAGTGAAACAAACATAAATAAAGCCTAAGTTATTCTTCAAGTGCTCCAGACTGAACTGCATCCTCATAGCACCCTCCTCTCTCTTCTTTAGTTTCAGGGTGCAGTTTAATAAGGTCATCAATTCGAAGAATAGTAATTGCAGCTTCTGTTGCAAACTTGAGGCTCTTGGTTTTGACCATGGTTGGTTCAAAGACACCAGCTTGCTTGTTATCACGAGGTTTTCCATTGATCAAGTCAAGACCGATCCTGCAAAGAAGGAATGCTGTCAGATGGAGAGGGAGAAACAGCAGAAATACAGCTGGGACTATGCTGTGTAACTCGCACTTTGTTACAGCAATACACATGTACGACTGAAGGGCAGGGGCAGAGGAGTTCACTGATAACAGACATTCTTTTTTTACTATGCAAATCATGGTTCAGTGGACTGGAAGAACAATTTTCCATCTAGGTCACCAACCCACATCACTTTTACTAGCCTTCTAACAGACAGATACTTGCCATTTCAGATTTTTACGATCTGGGTTAACTTGAGCCTCGTTGTGGAATGCTCTCAACTTTGCAACAAGATCTGTGGCATCCTGAGCGGCATTTACTGCCAATGTATTTGGAATTACTAAGAGGGATCTTGCAAATTCTGCTATTGCAAGTTGTTCACGTGATCCCTAGAAAGAGGAAAAAAGTTTTTAAACCAACAGCTACAACAAGAGAGGGAAAAATACAGCCATGATTAAGAACAGTGCTAATAAGTAGGGGTTTTCACATGCCAAACCTGTGTTTGGGTCAAAGAAACCATAGTCCAATTATCAGAGAAAGAATTAACTCATATCCCTCCATTTTAAAGAACCATCTTAGATTCTGTAAGATGATTAGGTTTTCATGAAGCACAGAAATGACTTCTACTAGATGAAAATAAATGTTTGGAGATCCATTGTGCAAGTCTAACACCTACACACCACTGCTTCTTTCTGCAAGACTTACCATGCTGGTTGCATAATTTTCAAGATATATTGAAAGTGCTGCCTCTACAGCACCACCACCTGGGACAACAGACTTGGATTCCAAAACTCTTTTGACAACACAGAGAGCATCATGTATAGATCGTTCCATTTCATCACACATGAAGTCATTGGCTCCTCGTAAGATAATTGATGCTGAAGTACGAGCCTTTGTACTAAGGAAAAAAGGAGTCAGGAGTCAGCTGTGTTGAATGGAATCTAAATTAAAATTCTCCTTGGTAAATTTTTTCTTCTAAAGCCAAGTTCAGTTGAGCCTCATTCTTTCAACATTTAAAAGAAAATCTTAACATTGTTATGCCCCCTTGCAGGATACATACATTGTAACTTAGTAAGTCAACATTTTAATTTCCAACAGGCAAGAACCTAGTTTGTGTTTCAGTCTTTTAAAGAAAGCCACCTGTCAAAGTATGATGATGAGATGTTTTCCCATCAAAGAGGGGAAAGTGTACTTAGATATTAAGAAAGACCCCTTTTGCACAGACCTGAGATAAGCTAATGACTGCCAACGTTACAGAAAAGGCTGACACCATGTAGCTGACACGCTAAGTGCCATGGGCAGAGCATTTCATTCACACACAAATGACACTACTGGAGCACAAACACCCGGAAGGGATACTGAAACAGCGGAAAATGTATTATCTAAAGTATGTTCTCATTAATTGAGCTGATACTCAAGTCTTCAGGTACCAGAAAGCAGTGACACAGCACAAGTGAACACTGTCTTTCACTACAAACGGAAAGATTTAGCGCGGCAACTCTTTATTCAGATGAAATTATTCAGATGATACCGATTTCCCTTCACTGTCTGTAAAGGGAAGCCAGTTTAGAAACATTTGTTTATGAACAAAAATTAAAGTAAATCTGTCTAGCATTCTGATTGTCTCATACACTCTGGTTCGCAAAGAGTGTCCAGCTCCAGCAAAAGAGATCAAATACTGATACTTTTACCTCTAATTTGCACTGGATTTGTGTACCCTTTCCCATGTGTTTAACTATTCCAACCACTTAGATAGCATTAAGTAAATCAATGGGATTTTATCTCGAACTTAGCAGAGAACATATACAAAACTTAGTATTTTTAAAAGGATCCTTACTTCTTGATTAAAATCAGCTCATCATCACAGATTCTCTCTTGAATCACCTCTTCTGCCTGTCCCAGCATTAATGCCTCAAAACTCTCCTCACCTTCAAGGTTTGCAAGGGTGGAACATATGGTTGCTTTAACAAACAAATAAAAAAGTTAACATTCAATTCCTGCACGTCATCCTTTGCCCACTTCCCAGAATAGGCATACAGAAAGAAAAACAGAAATAAAAGCTGTGTTAAATAGATTTTTCTTTAACAGCACTTCTAGTTCTTAGGCAGCAATTCAGTATTTCAGTTTATAACTGATAAACTGATTGCTCCTTTTGTTCAACTTTTACAGCTTTCCTCTTCCACGGCCAGTACAAGTTCCCATGCTTTACCACAATGAAAATACTTTCTTCCAAATTTAAGAACTGAGAGATAAAAATCTGTACAGGACCAGATTTTTTTTTTAAAGTATGTATTTAGTGATTTAGGAGTTCTTCAATCGTCTTGAACTATCTAAACAATGTACTTAACTGTCTAAACAGAGGCTTATGAATGCATGCATAATAAAGACTTCTAAATAAATACAGATTATGGCTCCCATTTCCACAAGAGGCCAGTCTTGACAGGGCAAGGCAGCTTCTCCTCCCCCCACGGTAAATCTTCAGCAATTAAGTCTTACAGTAGTCAGCTACTTTGACAAAGGTCACTTAAAAGCAACAGTAAAGCTAAGAAGAAGTGGCTCAGCTTTACTCATCCTGACCTTGAATGTTAAGAAGCCGTATTATAAAAATCAGTAACAAATACCCTAACAACAGCTTCTACTTTGAAGACTAAATTTATAAACCAGTTATTCTTATATAGACATACCTCCTGATGCCTTAGCAATCCGCTTAAGGTCCTTTTTTACAACTCTTCGTACTGCCATAGCTCCAGCATCAACGAAGTATTTCAGACACATATCATCAATACCTCCAGTGGTGAGAATAACATTGGCACCAGTGGCCAGAATCTTCTGGATTCTTTCTTTGGTAATATCTGACTCTCTGCAAAGATTAGTGTCAAAGTTATAAAAAGGTATCAAAAAATATACCAGCACATCCTGTCAGCCCATTTCCTGAAACCTTAATGCAGAGCTCTGCAAGAATGGACCACTGCACAAACATACTTGCATTTCTTGAAAACTGACTTAACACTAGTTCTGTCTCCAGAAGTGAAGACTTCTTCCATTAGTATTTGGTATTGTTGGGAAACATTAACATTCAGAACATTTTTCACCTCTTACACTCAGCCAAATCTACATCGAGCCACCTCAATTGAAGATATCAAATCAAGCCTGTGAAACCCCACTGCCTCAGTTATTCAAGCTTCCACACACCTCTGCCTTATCTGGTCCAGCTTCTCAGGGTCTGAGATAACAACCTGAACACCAAGCTTCATTTTTGCTTTCTGCAGGCTGAAGTCAAGGCATGCAATTTTTGCATTAACTATTCTCTTGGTCATACCTGATGAGGAAAAATAAGCAAGAAGAAGGATTTCGTCAAATAGAGTTAAAAGAACATCAAGTTAGCATCAGAGATTAAAAATAATGTTACTTTCACATTTCAGATTTCTACTGTTTACTTCTCCACCTCCAGTTCTGCCCTACTGCAGAAAAACGCTAATAAACACTTTCCTGTGTTACCTTTTTATATATGGTACCCAAAACATGAATGACTGTGACAATCTGACCTATCAGTCTCACATCCTCTGAGTTAGCTAATCACAGCACAGCTCTGCTAAATGGAACAGTTCCCCACAAACCTGACACTGGCTCCTCACAAGCGAAGTGCCTAAGTTCCACCAGACCACAATGCCACCTTGCTGACACTGAGCTACAGCAACTTACCGACACTTTGTGGGTCACTGCTAGCTGGCAGACTCTAGTCTAAGAAACACTGGTGAAGTGCAGTATTTTGTGTTCTTGTTTAATTGTTCTGGAACTGAAAACTCACATGGTTTGCAACGAATGCAGCCAGTACGAAGAGCCACACAGAAAGATGAAGGGGACTGAGGTGACACAAAAGATTTCTGAAACACAGCCTGTTCTTACCCTGTGAGCCCACCACGCAGTTCAGAGCATAACCGTTCACAAGAATGCTCTCTTTCTGGCTGCGGCCATGGGCCTTCAGAACATTAACCGAATTGATGGGGTACCGAGCCTGACCCTTCTGGTCTGTGTATTTAACTGCCAGTGCAGCATCCACCACCATGTTAGCAAAGAAATCACCATCACTGAAAAGCTGTTAAGGTTAAAACTGAAGAAGGAAACTAGTATTATGCTTAAAAAAAAAAAAACAAAACCAACCCCAAAACAAACCATAAACAGGAATTACTGACAGTGCCCAAACTAAGTTTCCAAAAAAGAACTTCAGAAAGGCACAAAAGTGCTAGCTCTCTTTACTGTTGTCTTAAACAAATGAGTCATTCTAAAAGCTGAAACACTGCTAGGAAAATTATGACAGACTACTATGATGCCTGCGTACTGCCTTTACGTACCTTTTGTTCCTAAAGTAAAATACATATCCTATGTTTGGTCTGCACAAAAGCTAAAAATGCAGGGTTTTCTGTGCCCATGGAGTAAAATTCAACTTTCTTTCCTCTAGATTCACTTCCCAGGACTTCTGTAACACATTCTTCCATTCACACAACTCTTCATCTAACCTCCGTAACAAGCAATGCAATTGTTAGGAAACAATACCTTTTTAAAGCTATAAGGATGTGCCAACCCAGATTTACATAAAACTTGGAAGAGTTTGAACATGTTTTCCCATACTACATCACAGTATCTGAAAAACCCCTGTCATAAACACAACAGCTTCAATACTGTGTCATGTTCATAAAAACTGCTGCAAAGGATACTCTAGCCTAGCTACTCAAGCTCTCTAATCAACCACTCTCACTTCACTCACTTGATCAAGTCAAAGGATACACTCCTATAATTTTCGAGGACATTGATGTTTTAGCAGCATTAATTAGGCACTCCCTGCCCAACTCATCTGTGTTAATAACAAGATTTTCATTGATGTAGCGAACAGCTTCCCTGGAAAATACAGACAAATACACTGGTCAAGAACCACCCCCACAAAAAGACAAAAACTTACATGTTTTCAGCTCTTCTAAATGTTACCTCAAAGAACAAAGGGATAAAATCAATTAATCTCCAAGGACAGTAACATGACCATCATTCTGTTATGTGACTACAGAAATACAATTAAAAAAAAAAAACCACAAGAAAACCCAACCCAAACCAACAAAAACCCCACCACCCCTGCAACAAACCACCATATTCCACTTGGTGCCAAAAAGTCTGTATTAATGCAGTCACAAAATACAGAAATTCAACTGTATCAGTTTCTTACTTGCAGGCAAGTCGGTATCCACCAATAATGGAGGTAGGATGAATTTTCTGTTTCACCAGCTCATCTGCATTTTTGAGAAGTTCTGCAGCAATAATTACCTGTTTGAAATACAAACACTAAATACGTGCATTCCACACAAGCAAAGCAACTACCTTGTGCAACGGAGAATTACAAACAGTTTCTGACATGAGGCGAGAGCTACCCAATTCCAACCCCCACCAAGGTATCTAAAGTCTCAGGCAAGTTTTCAACACTCAGTATCCTTGTTGGTACTTCACTTTTACTTCTCACAGTCATTAAAAAACTAAATTCAGCCTCTATCATCAACCTCTGAGACACGAAAAAAATCAATAATGATACAGAAGTAAGCAAATTCCCTTCTGAATCACCACTTTGCATATGGAAACTAGCATCTCTAGAAAATGTCGAATCTATACACTGACTTTTAATATATCTGACTCTAAAACTTGCTACATACCACTGAGGTGGTCCCGTCACCAACTTCTTTGTCTTGCAGGTCTGCCAGCTCACAAAGGACTTTTGCAGCAGGATGTTCCACTTCTAGCAGTTTCAGAATGGTTGCACCATCATTAGTAATGGTCACATCCTAATTTTCAAGAATCAAATGTGAATATGATGTACATTTCTATTACACTTTCACTGTTGTGTTTCAGAACATTCATACAAATAGAAATTAATTATTCTTTGCAATTGTCCATAAAATAACTACTTATACCAAAACTTTTCTGCTTCTTTTTAACCAGGAGTCCCAATCTAACAATGGAAATGTTACCAGTGCAGAATCTGCACTTTCTTTTGATCAGAAAAGCATTAATGTTACAGAAACTCATCACACATTTTGCAAATACTGGATTAGTAGTCATGCAATGGACTCCCTCTAACACAGTCTTTTATTACAGGAGCCTAGAAATTGACAAACTTTCTTCAGTTGCTTGAAATACTTTGAAGTACAAAATATTGCTTTAAAATTTGTTATGAGATTACTCGATTTTTTTTTTGTTATTTCTCTTAATGTGGAGATCAGGATATACAAGTCAGCGCCCGTTAAAGTTGACTTAAATGGTGAAACTCACTTCTTGCAATCTGACCAGTATTTTAAGTGGTTACAAGAACTTACCTACAGAAAATAAATAACTGTACCACATAAGTTACCTCCACAACAGATGAAACTAAAACGATGTAACACACATTACCCAATACTCAATTTTACCACTGTTCTCCTACCCCCTCAGAACCATGGAAAAAGCAGTCACATGCACATTAGGCCTATGAAGCACACTAAGTGGAAGCACTTTTACACAGGAATACAAGTCCTCCTGACACTTCTTAAAGTAACATTACTTACCCCAATATCATCCACCAACATCTTATCCAGACCAACTGGCCCAAGAGAACTCTTCACAATATTGGCAATTGCAGATGCAGCAGTAACTGAATAAACGCAAGAAATAAGAAAAAAAAAGTTTTATCTTCCCAACTTTAGGATGATTCTCCGGTTTATAAGAAACTGTGCCAAGAACCAAGAAATCAGGAGCTTGACAACAAGGGATCTAATCTATGATTACATTTCAGCCTATCTAACCTGAAGCTTTATCTTACTTTGCTAGGCTTGCTGCTACTAAAAAACGACAATCTGCGCCACACCTCACTCTTCCCTCCTAGCTGGTTTAGCTAGCTAATCTGGCAAAACTGACTGACCAGAAAAAGAATTCTTCCTCTGCTGTCTGGGTAAGATGGAGGACAGGACTGAGGTCAGAGGAGCAGTGGTTTTAGCTTAGGAAGGGTTGGTAGCACTGCTGCTTTGGACTGCAGCAAGCCGTGCCATGAGACTTCACTCTCGTTTAGTCCTCAGTTCTGGGCAGACAGAACAATGGTATCACCACACATCGATTAGTAAAACATCTTTTGGTCCGTATCAGGTCTGTGACTGAAACAAAACATTTACTTCTGCAACTAAGTCACCGAAAAATGACCTACGAGTCACTACTAAAACAACACAAAGCCTCCAAAACACCCGCTTATTTAAAGGTTGTTCTGCCATCTTCATATAGGAAAAAGATACAATCAACCTTTTCCTTCAGACCATGGCAAGTTTTTCTCTATCCCACAAGCATAGCCACTTAATCTAGAAATTGAATAAGTGGTAGTTAAATGGGAATAGTTATAACGCAGATACCTTCAAACAACACAACCATTTCCTTTGCTTAGGAGGATTAATGGCAGCGCTTTGGAAGAAATAACACCGTACCAAAGGTGCCATTACCACGTGGAATCTAACTCGTGAATTAAGGGAAGGCTCATAAATTGTAAGTGATCTGCCTAAAGTATCATCAGGGCTACATGAACGAATCTCAGTTTGACCAGGAAGCAAATGTTCAGCTTCTTCCTTTGTCTTTTGTCTATTCAGAATCTGAGATCGCTTTCGGAATTTGCAGCCTTACCCCAGGACCTGGGATACAATCCTGAGCAATGGGTAGCGTGTGTGAGAACCACAGTTACACAGACACACATCTCGAGGGCGGCCCCCACTTTCCGAAGCAGGTTATTTCCCTGTGCCGGGCAGCGGGGACCTTCCCCAGCTGCCCCTTCCCCTGCAGAATTCCCCGCAGGCCTTGCCGGCTCCCGCCCTACGCGGTCGGGACGGGGCAGAGCGACCTCCGTGCAGCTGCCGCCCTGCCCCGGTGTTTGCTGCTACCAAGGGAAGGAGGGTGGGGGACGGCGTGTGCTCCTTGACCGCCTCCCTCCTTCCCTCCTTCCTTTCTTCCCTCCCTGCACGCAGCAGCGGCCCGGGACGGAAGGAATCTGTCGAGAGGGGCGGCTGATCCCGAGCAGACCAGGGTGGGTGAGCACATGGCAGGGTGACCATGGCCGCGCCATGTTCGCTCCTTCCTGCCCCTCCCTTCCCCCCCCCGCTCCCCCGGGGCTCGCCCGAGCGCGCCGCCGTTACCGTTCTGCGTGCGGACCGTGTCACCGCTGGTCCGCTCGCCGAACACGGCCAGGGGTCCCTCCATCGCCGACATCTTCCCGCCCGGGCGCGGCGCCACACGCTCAGGGAAGGGACGGGAGGGCGCGGAGCGGCGGGAGGGCCGGGGCGGCGCGAGGCACGCTGGGAACGCGCCCCCCTCCCGAGGGGGCGGTGGGAGGGGCACGGCCCGTGGGGGGCGGGGCCTCGCCCCGAATCTGCCCAATCCTGGGACGCGGCACCGCCCGGCCTCGAGCCGCGATTGGCGGGTGCGGCTGAACAAAGCCGCCGCGCGACGGGGCGGGGCCGTGGCGCTTCCACGAGCTTCTAGAAGGTGTCGCGGGCCTGGGCGCGCAGGCGCGCGGCGTTCCGCCGGTGGCGGGGAAGGGAATGGGTTCGGGAATGGTCCCCTCTGCCCAGCACTGGGAAATAACGTCCTGCGGGAAGTGGGGACCTTTGCATGCGTATCTGCAACTGCGGTTCTCAATCACGCTACCCACTGCTCAGGATTGTACCCCGAGTCCTGGGGGAAGGCTGCAAATTCCAAAACCGATCTCAGGTTCTGAGATGGCAAAAGATGAAGAAGCTGAAGATCTGCTTCCTGGAGAAACTGAGATTCAAGCAGCTCTGATGATAATTTAGGCAAAACAATTTTAATGAGAGTTACCTTAAGTCATGACTGCTATTGCACTTGATAATGGCACCATTGTATTGTTTGAAAGTCTCTGAGCTGTAAGTGTTCCCATTATCCTACCACTTTTCAATGTCTAGGTTAAGTGGCTATGCTTGTAGGATAGAAAAGAACTTGCCACGGCCTGAGGGAAAAGTCTCAGGGAGTGGTGGGGAGACAGGAAACGGGCAAGGGTCACTATGGGCATGTAATGGGTGCAGATTCGTAATGCATGGTGTGAACAGGTTTCTTGTATTTTGACAAACAGGTACCGTAAGGGGCCAGGCGTGACCTCCATAGCCAGAGTTATGCCTGCCTCTGTGAGGTGGTGCCAGGGTCTCACCAGGCCTTCAGCCTCCTTTCAAGACAATTTGCTCTTAGATGGGTCATTAAATGCATTTTCAGGACTACAGCAGTTAAATACAGCCCCAGAGTAGGGTTCCTGCGTGGTCATGCTTGCAGGAGGATGCTCTGAGAAGGCAGAGAAGCTCTGCTGTACCTGTGTGCTGCAGGAGCTGTTGGAAAGAAACCTAAAACAGGATGATGGTAGTTCCCGAAACACTCATTGTTGCTCTCACTCACTCCCCTTTCCTTTCCGCGCCTTGGTCCCTCTTCCTTAGACCCGTTCCAGGAAACGCCGACCCAGTCTCTGGAGGCCGGCATTTCCTAAAGCCCTTTTTCTACGGGGAAAAGTTAAAAGATGATCCCCTGAGTCGGGGAAGTGTTTTCTGCTCTGTTTTGTGAGACGCTAGTGACACACGGGCGCTTTTCCCCGGGGAGCTGGCTCTGGGGGCGGCTCAGCCGGCGGGCCGGGAGCGGCCCCGCGCTCGGCGCTTCCGCCTGACCCCGCCGGCGGCGGGCGGAATTCCCGCGGCCGCTTCCGCGGGAAGTGCCGCCCCTCGCGCATGGCGGCGCCCGGGTGTCCCTGAGCGGAGGGAGGGGAGCGGCGGCCGCGGGAGCTGTGGCCGGCCCGGCTCTCCATGGCGCTGAGCAGCCGCCTGCTGCTGGCGGCCGGTGAGCTCCGTGCAGCGGGTAAGCCCAGGGCTCGCCGTGCCGGCCTTTCCCGGCGGCGTCTCCGCGGCCCCCGTGCTCCCGGGGCGATCCGGCGGCCGGGGGTCTTGGCGGTGCTGCTGTGCCAAGGATGAAGGGTTTATATCTTGTTATTTGGTAGCGTTGTCTCTGGCTCCTTGTGTACTTCGCTTTCAGTGTTTTGTAAAGCCTTGGTCCTAGGGATCTCCTAGTCACGCGTGAGTTTATATTTTATATACGAGTTTAGAAACGGCGTTGGTATACTTGCAGTTCACCTCGTAAGTTGGGGAAACAGGTTGAGGTCTTGTCATCCATCTGTTAAGTGTTTAAAAGCAAGACGATTTTGCCCTGCTGACTTTTATAAGCTATGTCATTCTGTGCTGTATCCATTCTACTGTCTGCACTACGTGGTTTTTTTAATGTTTGGTGGTTTTTTATCTGCTCTCCCTCCCAAGGTCTTCGTTTTGCATCAACTACAGCCAGTCTCAAAACTGAGACTGAAGTGGACACAAGTGAAAATGAGGTCGTTGCCCCAAACTTCACTAACAGAAATCCTCGGAACTTGGAGCAGATGGCCCTGGCTAGGAAGGAGCGTGGCTGGAAGACAACGTGGCCGAAGCGTGAGTTCTGGCACAGGTGAGTCAGGAAGTCATTGTCAGAAATGAAGACTCCAAAAGAAAAAAAACCCAAAACAAAACCAGAAACCCACATACAAAATGTGTATTTTGGGTTGCTGAATCAGTTATCATGTTAGTGTTCTGTAATCAGCAGGTGTCTTCTGTGTTCAGAGAACAGTGGACTAGTAGCACGTGAAAGTCAGCATATGTGGTCAAGATTTTTTCATCTGTTGTTAAGGCAACAGTAATGTTGCTTAAGCAACAGTTTAATAACTCAGGATTCTCTTACTCCTGTGCTTACCATGCTTCACTGTTTTATTTGAGGCACCATAGTAGTCCGTCTGGGGTTGTTTTATGTTTGTGGGTTTTGGTTTGGTATTTTTAAGTTCATTTTAAGCTGGCTTTTCAAAGTCTTTATTTTGGTTTTGCAGGGAGAACCCCATCCAGTTTGTTCATACCAGGAAAGTCAATACTGTCTCAGTATAATAAGAAATAGTTGCTCCTAATAAATAATCTACTGTTATGTGTGGAGGCTTATGAGGTACTTTCTGACCACTTGCAGATCTCAAGAAGTTATCTGCTGTGTCAGCACAAGCCTTTAAGGGACTGCATAGTGACCCTAAAGTTCCATTTCTGCTGGAGCAGTTCTCCTCATCATATATACCTGTTCCACACTGTGCAGGTGTACAGTGCTTGGTTTGCAGTAGTGCTGATCTGAGGCAACGTAGGACTGTGGCCCTGAGTAACTGATGAAAAGTTGCTCTTGGAATTTCACTCATCTGAGCTAGTAACAAGAGTTGTGTGAGTCGACACAGGCAGGCAGCTGGAACAACCACAAAACTACGGCTGAAATGCAAAGAGTACATTTATTTCACTACCTCGCTAGCTGGAGGATCCCAAAGCAACACCCAGGCAGAGACACACAGGTGGGAATGCTGACATTGTTAGGCCTAGTCTGTGCAGGTGGTGGGCCTGCTGTTGGCACACATTTACTAAGAGCATTTAGGTTTACCATCATGCTGTGGTCTCCCCTGTGCTTTTTATGATCTCTAAGCTTTGATCGTCTGTCTATCAAAACAGGGAGCTCGAGCACATCCATGAGAGTGCCTCCAAGTCTCTTCAAACACCTATGTTATCTCCACACAGAGATTCTACTTCTCAAAACAGAGGATAAACAGCAATAGGCATAATACATGAGGTTTCCCACAATGTTATTCTCCAGGCCTTGGCCTTCCCAGCTGCAGGGTTACTTGAGCAAATCCTCCTCACCATTCTTCTAACCCCTTCCTCCCAACATGAGCCCTATTTTATGTCTTAATAAGCAAAACTACGATATAATATAATATACCAGTACATTCAATTTTATTTCATAAAGGGAGTAATTTAAGCATTTGACTGTGTTCTCTGGAAAAGACATTATAATCCCATGTTGTTTCTTTCCTGCACTCAGATTACGGCTTGAGCGGACACAGCATTACGTAGAAGCCTTCGTTGAGCGCTCTAACGGGGATGTTGTGGTATCTGCCTCTACCCGAGAGTGGGCCATAAAGAGACACTTATACAGTCCCAAGGGAGTAGCCGCATGCAAAAACCTTGGCCGCGTAATGGCACAGCGCTGTTTGGAAGCAGGAATCAACTTTGTGAACTTTAAAGCCATTATCCCCTGGGAACACCGTTGTGACTCGGCAAGTACCCATCTCCTTATTCCTTTGGCCCTTTTTTCCTTTTTAGGAATTAATTTTACTTCTCTTCACCATGAATTTTCTTATGTGGCTTGACAATCCCTCCTTGCAACACTCAGAAGGGCAGCTTTGACAAGCTGCAGTTCCCGGCATTATGCTTCCGTGAGGCCGTTAACCTCTGCCCCTCCATGTAACATCTCCCCACTGATATTTCAGTGCTGCTGTCTTTTTTGGTTTTGTATTTATTTGTGTCTATCTTTTAAACAAGATTCAGGAATTTGAGAAAGCTATGGAGGAGGGTGGTGTCGTTCTGCATGAGCCACGAAGACTCTACCGGTAAAATGGAGACTGTTGGGAAGACTTTCCAAGGAGCGAGGATCACTTCTTGAAGTTTGTGTACTGGCAGAGGGAAGGTCCAGAGCTGGAAAAAGTTGGAATGTATCATCTTATAATAAAATATTTTCAAATGGATAGAAGCGTGTCATATTCTTTATTCTAAAATGAGCAACACCTTTGCGGCTAGAATAAACTTACCATAGTTCACCCTGACAGAATTTATTAATAATTCAACATTTAAAAAATATATTTTACTTTTAATATTTGATTTTGTTTGTTCTAACCTGAACTCTGGAAATGCTTTGATATTTGATCCCTGTACACTGTCAGTCTAACCTAGCAAAATGTAGGCATTATGTGAACGTTGAGAACTGTGATAAAGTAATGTGCTAATAATCTTGGTGAAAAGATTAAATTCCTGTAACTCATCTTTCCACCTTTCTTGCAATCCTGAGATTTTAACTGCTTAACCACATGGATAGGTCTAGGAAGGAAGCTGCACAAATGCCTGCTCTAGGGAGTAAGAAGCGTCATTCTCTCCTTGTGTTGGCAGCGTGCTGCTTGGTACAGGCTGGTGCTGTCAGCATCTCTGCCTCATGGCTCGGCAGAGCTCCCGAGTATGACCAGGCTGGGACATCCCCACAGCAAGTGTGTCTGAACCCCTCTGACAGGCAAGTTCAGGGAGGCCAGCCTGGTCAGTGCAACTCCTGTACCTGTGTCCCGGTGCTGTACCTGCTGCCTCGTGTTTGCGGGCTCTGGGGCAGGAGAAGGGAACACCTCGGTTGTATGCCGGGGTTCAGCAGCGTGCGGGGTGAGCCCGGCCCGGTTCCGGCATCTGTACTAAATCCTCAGCGTTCAACTGCCATAATGAAAAAAACACAATTGTTTTGCTGGATTTTTACCTAGTAGTTGGTTCATAATAATAATAACTCTCAGACAGTGACGGCCTCTCTGCGATCTATTTCCGGCAGACGCACAGCAGGAGCTGCCCCTGCGCTCCCTTTGAGCCCGCGCTGTCCGGAGTGGCTCCGCAGCCTGTCCAATTTCCAGCTTAAACCTCCCCGTCCTTTGTTCCCGCCGCTCGCGTCAGGCTAGAAGCTCCGTGCTGCTGCCTTTCCCATCCCTTACCATGGATCGGGCCCGCCCCGCGGGGCAGCGCCGNTCATCCGGCCCCAGTGCTGCCTCGGCCCCCGCCTGGCCTCGCAGGGGGGTGGCTGGCCCCTGCCGGACGTAGGGACCCGGGCACTGAGGGGTATTGCAGCCGACAATGGCGCTGCTGCGGCCAGAACAGCGAGCGCTGAGGCGCGGGGATTCAGGCAGCAGAGGCTGGAAAGGGAACCTTGGCTGTGGTGCTGGCCCCGGCTCGGTGGGCTAGGGGCTTGGGGTGTGACGGGGTTCGGGAAAGGGGCACGAACACAGCACAGGGTGAGGCAGGCCTTTCCTGAGGGGCGTGGGGGAGGTGTCCCTGCCTCATCCTGCCACAGGGATGAGGTAGCTGGAGGTGTAAGCCCCATAACCTTTTCTCTTGAGCTTGCTGCCGGTGATTTGACAAAGGTTACGGTGAAGAGAAGTGTTTGAGAGAGCCCCGTTCTTGTGCTGGTGAAGCACATGCCTCAAATTTCAGATTCTCTTGTGTTCTTTCCACTTCAACAGCCCTTGATATGGAGTTTACTGGCTTGCATTCAACTTGCCTACAAAACAACGAGCCCAGGTAAAGCTGTTGGACTTGAAATGTGAGGGAGACTTGTTGCTCTAGCACCGTGAGAATGACACATACATAGTAAACCTTTTTTGTGTACGCTGTCCTTTCCCCAATTCTGGTTTTGTTCTTAGCCTGTTTGACTCCCCTGCGGAGCGGTATGTGAAGGCCAGGCACAGTGTTCAGCGCTTCACTCTTGTTCAGCTTGGTAAGTGCTGCTTTGACACAGAAAGTGATTTCCCGAGGTCTTGCAGGTAACTGGCCTTTTGCTAACAGGTGGGTCCTGCAGGTGGCTCTGGCCTTAATTCACTCATTCCAGAGACATTTTCTTGTTCGGGGTTTTTTCCCCTTTGATGTTTAACAGTATCAACTTTTTAATAAATAATGGAAAGTCAGGTGGGCTATACACTTCTTACTGGTCTGAAGTTGACCGTATTTAAGGGTTGCAGTTAAAAATACAAGGCTTTTAAATCAGAGGATGCAAGCAAGAAGCATATGATGGCAGCTCTTGTTCAAAGCTGTGTCATTTGATAAACTGCATGATGAGTAAGGGGACTATGAGGAAAATGAAGGCTGCTATTTCTGTTATTCCTAAAATAACAAATCAGCATGAGAAAGGGCCTGTGGAGGAGGGCTATTGACAGTTAAGAACCAGTAAGGAGTCAAGAAGCCAGCTTGAAAATAGTTTGAAATACTACTCAAAGTCTTGGGGTATGTAAGATCTTAGTGTGCCTTTTAGGGATTAACAGAAGAAAAAATAACCTGAGAAATAAAAGCCATGTTTCAGTCCTCTCTGGTGCCCAGCTTGTTCCAAAATTTTTATAGTGTAGTTGGACCCACAAACTCATCTATGTGTGCACAGTCAGAGACTTATCACCAACTCACCTCTTGCCCATTGCTCAGTCTGTTTGTTGTTTAATTCAAATTTGACTCGTTTTCCCACATAGCAGTAAAAGCTTGTCCTGTTCAGCTCTCAGGGATCCAGGGAGTGGCCCGGCAGTTGATGCTAAGATTGGCACAGTGACACTCATGAATGGAAAACTTGTACTTCTTGAGGGGTTACCCACATCCCTTATCTAATTTGCACACTATCTGTAGACATCCAGCTAAACACTGCCATCTCAACAGGGGTTTGTTTCTTGCAGGGCTGGCAATATTCTCAAAAGAAAATTCAAACAAGTAAGTAAAAAAGTAGTTTTCTGTTACAATGAGGATAGTGCAGTAGAGATTTTATACATAATTCGCTTTGGGCGGAGTTATTTCTTGTAATTATCTTCTACAGATATTTTTCTTTTCATTTTAGGTATGTGGTGCATTCATACAACTTTTTTCTCTTTCCCTCAACGCTGGGAATAAGGGATGTCGAATTCACCCTCTCTGCATCTAGTATTCAGTTCCTGTCTCACTATGGCTTTGACTACAACAAGGTATGTAGTCTCTCTGCCAAAAATGCAGAACAGAGGAAATCTGTGCAATTGCAGAAGAAGTCAAGATTAATATCCCTAAGTGTTAGGTTTCTGGGGTAAATAGCATCTTTGTAAACTATGAATGCATCATGCAGTTCATTATCAACAGCGGTAGTGAATGCTGCTTTTTCTGAACTAATGTAAAGGCAATAACCACATCCTTGGCAGCCTCAGACAGATTCTCTTGCCTCAAAAAAACCCCAAAAACCTGTCTCTGGTGAGCTGAGGTTTTACTAAATGGACCCTGGTGGGTGTCTTTACTATCCACGAAGGTGCAGAAGTATCAGTTTACCTGCCTCCTGTGTATTGCCATATTTCCCATAAAATTCAGACTCTGTCATCCCATAATCGTACTGTTTTGCAATTTTGGGCAGGAAGCATCTGATATCTTGGTGCCTGGAAGTATCTTATTAAAGGAAAGGTAAAAGCAGAGCAAAAAAATTGATTACAGTTGACAAATATCCTTTTCTTTCCTCCATACCTGTTGGATTGCCTATAGTTTGATTGTCCAGACTAACCTGCTAATTCTCTAATGTGCTGTGAGAAAATCCAGGGGAATGTAATTAACCTGGCATTTTTTCTCCCCTCAGTTTCTCAAAGATGGAATCCCATACATGAATGAGGTACAGGAGAAGATCCTTAGGCAACGCCTCTTAGCAGGTGCCTGGAAAGTCCGCAGGTGAGCACTTTTCAGAGAAGTGTCTCCTCAGTACTGACTGTGTTCATGGCTCAGCTTCACTCAGATCACATTTTGTAGAAACACTGAAACCTGTTGGTCTGAACGCCTCGCTGCCAGCTGTTCCAGCATGCTGTGCTCTCTGAAGGAAGATCAAGATCACAGGATATAATGTGGAGAATTGGGTGCATGTCGGGAAATGAAGCTTTTGCATTCCTACAGCAAGGCACAAGGCTTCACCTGTAAAGAGCATTTCTCACACTGCCTCTTTCCTCTCATCCAGTATTAGTAATGCAGATAGGGATGTCCTGAAGAAAGCTATTGATGAAGTGACCTCTTGGATAGCTGCAGCAAAAGAAGAGGATACTATGATTCTGCAGGATCTGAATGGTATGAAACAGTGCCTCCCTTAGGCACCTGTGGGCTCTGAGTGGCTTCATCATTTCTCGTGAACCTCTGGGGTGCTACTGTCCTTTCTTCTGTTAAATTGTTCTGTTGAGAGGGAAAGCACCAGTGTCCATCCTGTCTTTACAACTCTTTACCCCAGTTTACACCTCAGCTCCTGTCAGGAGTTCATCTCTGGGCTCTGCTTTTCTGCTCTGTTGGGGTGACGGGTCTTTCTGAAGCAGAAGTGGATGTCTGGATACTTGGAGCATTGACTTACATTTTCTGCTTCTTCTGAGCAGCCACTGGAGAATTTGCTAGAGTAGTTGCTCTGAATCAGGATAACCTTTTATGTGTTTTAAATCTTGGGTGATCTGGTTTTTTGTTTATTTTCTTCCCCTCCTTTCAGAGTTTGGTCCCTCTTGTATGGAGACACATACATGCCAGTGGGGATAAACAGGCCACTTACCACCTGTGTTAGGTTTTGGGAGCACTATAGCAGAGCTGAGGAACTTCTGTGCTGACTTGAAGGACAGGGAATTTTTGCAGGGAATAATTTGTGGGTTTATTCACAGATCCCAAAACTTAATCTTTTAGGTAAGGGAATAAAATATAGAAAAGGTTAGGAAGAACAGAGTATTCAAGGCTTTGTCTGTTGATGTTTTTTTGAAGAGTCTGCAATAGGAGGGCTGGAGACTATGCTGTGCTTTTTATCTGCTTTGCCAGCTAGATATGATACTGATATTTTAATAGAGTCTGGCAGTGGTGAGCACCTGTGATAAGAAAGACATTTATTTAAGTAAGCTAGAAGACTGATTCAGGTGTCTCTTTTAATGTTATTCAGAAGAGGACTGGGTTAGTTCCTTATCAGCTGTGGGGGAAAATGCATTGGTACCTCTTGTGTGCTTGGCATCTGGGGCTGTTCCTCTGATGGCTGTTCCTCCACTGTCCAAAACCAGACAGTGTCTTTTTCAGAGTAATAGCCTTCCCCCCTCTTCTCTTCAGTTAGTCTTTTCCTTTCCTCTGTGTCCTCACAAAAGCTCATTTGCCTGAAATTTTCACTATGTCTTCTGGGGTTTTTTTGTGTTTTGTTTTATTCTCTGGTTATTTGGGTTTTTTTTTTTGTGTGTGTCCGTGTCTGTGTTGTTTTTTGTTAGTTTTGTTTTCTTTCTGTCTTTGTGTATGGTAATATACCAGGATCATATGTTGAGGAATATTTTCTATACATTGGGGGAGAAACGTGTGGTCAGTTCATCTGTCTAAAAGAATGATGTGTTTTCCTTAATAGGCTTGTCTGCACCTCTGAAGCTTTTGCTGCCTTTTTTTTTTTTTTTTTTTTTTTTGTGTCATAGACTATCATGTGCTTGAAGTTCAGCTGGTTCTGAGGCAGGCTCTCGAAAATGTTTGGACAGAGCCTCTTGGAGACAAGAAGGTGAGATGGAAATGTGGACCTTTTGAAAAGAGGATTTCTCTCTGGACAGATAGGACTGGCATTCTTGCAGGGGGTCTGAGATGTTGCTTGTACTTGTAATGATAGAGTCAAGGAGGAGGAGAAGACAATGACAAAGGAAATATTGATTGTGGGATTCTAAGAAAAGGGATACAGGAAACCGAGCAACTCTGGTTTCTGTTTGTCCTGTAGCCACAAAATCCCTTTAAATGGAAGTGCTTGTGCTTGGAGCACTTCTGGAGGCACCCTCTCTGTCTTCAGACTTAAAATTAGGTCCCTTCTTCAATACCTCCACAAGAATGTTCAGTTTTAGCCTTTTTTGTGGTTTTCCTTTGTTTATTTCTGCCATGAAGTTGCTTTGAAGACTTTTACTCTCTGTGATTTGCTGTTTTGTTATTCACTACTGGTATTTTACATTTGGTGCAATATTTTCTGTATTAAAACTATGGCTGTGGACTCCTCAAACCATGGTTATGAGTATGATATCGGTCAGTTGCTTAGAATTAGCTTACAGAAATCTTTTTTTTTGCATTAGTCTTACTTTGGTCTGATAACCAACATCCCCAGAATGTCAGATTTACCTAGCCTTCTCATCTGAAGCATTGCCTTTGGGGACTCAGCTTGTATGATTGCTGTTTGTTTCTGAATTTTTGGTACCATCAAGTTACCATATTGGTATCAAGTTAAATGGAATTAGGTTCATTTGTGCTCAGAAAAACCCCTTGGTAGGAATCGTTCTCTTAAGTAGAGAAGCACTAATAAAACTCACTTGGAGCAGGCCTGTTTAGTTACTGGGGCACTGATCTCCATATGGAAATGAGACAGTTCCTAGGTCCCAGGGGATGCAGTTTTTCTATCCTTCAATGCCTTGAAGGTGAACTTGACCTCAGCATTACTGAACCCGAGAAAGTAATGTATGTACAACAAACATGGGAGGCTGAGATACTCAGTGACTGTTCTTTTCAGGTAATGGTAAAAAAAGTGAGTCAAGAGCATCGTCAGCTTCTGGAGAACTCTTCTTATGACCACTGTCAGAAAAAGCTCATTCTCCTCTATGCCCGGGGCTTCACCAACCTCTTCCAGATACTTGTTAAAGCCAAGAAGGTAAAATGCCTTAATCCTACTCTCATTTTTCAGCTCTTTTTAATTTGCTGTGTTAAATGCAATATTAAAATCCTGGTGTTATGGTTTCAGTCACCATCTAAGAAAGCTGAGCAGATTCTTGCCTTTCAGCAAGCTGTGCTTTTCAGCATGTGACAGACCGGTTATTGGACCATGTGGACCATTGGTCTGACTGTGTGGAAATTTTTACGTTCTGTATGCAGCTTATCAAATGGATTTCAGCCTTAGAAGACTGGGTGATGTGCAGCAAAGACTAGTCGTCCCTGCCCTTGTGAGTGAGCATATAAATCTGATGGCTGGAACATTGTTCAGCTGAACTGAGAATCCACTTAGTTCCTTAGGTCTATGGCGAATAGAATGCTGCTGAGACAATACCCTCTCAGAGAGTGCACAAATCTGATTTCCTGCAGGCAATAGTCCTCCTGTGAGCCTTGCAGCCTGAATGACTCCTGTGCGAGTGTGTGTGGATGCTGTCTGCTGGAGGAAAGGGTTACCGCTGTTTGAGTGTGCCTGTGTTGTTTATCTCTGAGTTCTTTTTGGAAATATGCTCCAATAGCTGTTATGTTTACATTCCTCCCGTAGCCCCTGGTGGGACACAACATGCTTATGGACCTTATGCATCTTCATGACAAGTTCTACAGGCCCCTCCCAGGTACTGCTGTGCATAGCTGCTGTCCTGGGCTACTGCCTTTGCCCTGGGGGTGGAACAAGAGGTGCAGTGGCCATTTGTCACCACAGACACCTGCGGGGCTTAGCAAGCAGCAGGGCTGGTTGCCTCTTCTGAGCTCTAAGTGCTGGAGAGTGCATCGTTGCCAGCTGTCACTTCTCTTTCCTATTACTTTGCAATACCATTGGCTTTTTCCCAGTTTCATGATCCCTTTTTCCACGTGTGCTTTCCTTTCAGAAAGCTATGAAGAGTTTAAAAGGAACATTCACAACCTGTTTCCTGTCATCATAGACACCAAGACTGTAACAAAATCTGTGCAGAAGGTGAGATGCACAGGTCTTTTTGTTTGAAGTTCAAACTTGTGTTTCACCCAAGAGAGGGGATATCTTTCCTTAGTCCCCTGTGGTTACAGAACTGCAACCAGTTCTCAGTGTTGCCTCGGGATGTTCTAATTTTAGATTTCGTTTAACGAACTGGCAATGCAAGTAGTTGAACTCACCATAAGGTCTGTCTTGGTTGGTTTTCTCATACATTCTTCTTTTATAGAAATGTCTGTTTCCTCGAGTATCTAGTCTTTTGGAAGTGTATGCAGTTTTGTGCCGGTAAGTAGTGGGCAACAGAGCTTTCAGCAATCCCTATGTCTTCTTCAGAAAGATACTTCATAGTCAGCCATTTCCCATGTTCATACTTTCCCTCCTCTCAAATGTTTTTCAATTGGACTCTCATCTTTCTAAATTTAAGAGCAAAGGATTTGCACATGTTTCTTATAAAGTAAT
Source organism: Aleadryas rufinucha (assembly GCA_013397815.1). Lineage (NCBI taxonomy): Eukaryota > Metazoa > Chordata > Aves > Passeriformes > Aleadryas > Aleadryas rufinucha. Next base: position 361,400 of record VZTH01004802.1, on the reverse strand, counting down.
TATGTAGTAAATTATTTGTTCTGAGTAATTTCTCTTATTGAATCACTGTTATTTCCTTGGTCACAAATATGGTTTGCAGACAGCTGTACACGCAGTTTGAGAATTACATTGCTTATGTTATGTTCTGAAATGAGTTAAGATTCAGTTCTTGGTGAAAATACATCCTAATTTCAAATGCCTGTCCTAAGAGAGGGCTGCACTGAGCCCAAAGCAGTAACTAAATACAATGTTCAAATGGAGCACATGAGTAGATGTATCTCATGAGCTTAGTCATGATGTGGTAGGAGACTTATTTCACACTTCTTTTGTGAATTAATTTTTTCCATGTCAGTTTTGCAAAGGAAAGGAAAAATTTGCCTGTTTCCCATTACCCCCTAGTCCCAAGAAGGAGATGCAAAATTAATATTTTTTTTTAAAACTGTACTGGGATTCTGAGGTTTTGTTTGTTTGTTTATTAGCAATTTCAGACTGCATATTCTGTTTGTTTGTTCTTTCTTTTATTGCAGTCATTCCAGGGGTATCTGTTTATCCTCCTGTGTTCCCCATTCAAATAGAACCATCTAGTCAACCCCTTTCCCTGCAGTTTCAGTTCTGCTTACATTTTTTTTTTTTGTATGCAATTAGACCAGATTTGCTGCTTACAAATTTTGAGTCAGGCAAGAGACAAAGGAAGTATTTAGGAGTTAGTTTTCAGACAGAAAACTGGTAGATATTACTCAAGTAAGTATTCTGGCCTTTTCATAGAGGCCTACCAAAGTTCCTTTTAAAGTCTCCGGTAGCTTTTTCCGAAATGTAGCTACAGGTCACTAGAGAACAGTAACTTTTCTCTGACATACTGAGAAAAGACCAAAATCTTACACATCCACTTGTCTTCAGCAGCAACCTAAATCCCAAAGGTCCACCGTGCCCTGTTATAGCTCTTGCAAGTGGCTGCTCAAGATACGGTATGTTCTTAAGCAAATCTTCAAGGTCAGATAGATCAAAGGAGGTTTGTTTTGCTCTGTGGGTGACCACAGGCAAAGCATGAGTGAATGGCAATAGGTCTGCTGAATTTGCCCAGAGCTGCTGATACCCATTTTTGTCTGGACCCAAAGCCTGGGCTGCCGAGACGTGTGTTCTGCATGTCCCTGGTAAGCTGCTGAGGGTAACGCAGGGCAGGTTTGCATCTTGCTGCCGGCACAGACAGCATTTACACTGTTGGGCTGAACTGAACCTGACTTGGCTGTGAAGAGTCAGCAGCCCTTGGAAGGGGCAGGGGGAGGTGGGAAACAGCTGTCTTAGAAGGCAAAGCAGAAGGAGCTAATGGCAAAGTAGCAGGAGCTTGATGGCTGGTGTGCAGGGTTAGTGATGCCTGTGCAGGAGGTTGTGTCCAGGACATGGTCTGATACTGGCTGTGAGGCAGATGTTTTCTGGCTTCTCCTGGCAGCATAGTGTCCTGCAGCACAGGGCCTCCCGTGTTTTGAAATGGTTCCCATACCGTTAATAACATAGACAACATAGTTTGGTTTAGACTTTCATAAAAGTTAAAATTTTTTAATGTGCATCTTGCTAAGCTTTTCAGACATTCATGTAACTGCTGCCTTTTTTTCTGGTGTTGTTTTAAAATGCATGCTAGAAGCACAGAATTTTTACTGAGTGTAAAGTTTCCAGGGTGAGGAAGGAAACAGAGCTGAGGGAAGGGGGAAAAGAACCTCCAGAGCAGTGGGTCTTATGAATTAGGATTCTGCAGTGCAGCAGTTTACACAGCATGCTAAATATGTTTACTTCTTCTTGATTTTGTTGGACACTTACAGCTGAGAAGAAATCTCCCCATGAGGCAGGCTATGATGCATTTCTCTGTGGTTCAGGTAAAATGCTTCTTAAAAACTCCTTCAGAGTTTGTGTTGGGCTTTGGCAATCCTTTCCTTCTCTGTACATCTATTTGATGCTAAGAAATATTTGTTTATATACAGTCTGTTGCTCTTGGTAACTTAGCTGCACTTCAGTGTGTTTTTGCTTTCTATGTATTTAGCTGTGTTTCTCTAGCTTTGTTCTAATGCCACCTCCCTTTTTCTAGTTCTTCTGATGTCAGCTCATTTGCTACTGTGCAGATCCACAGAGTGAGTAATGTTTAAGTGTTGACTGAAAATTGCATTACATGGATGGGTCCTATGGAAAACAGTCTTCTGTTTGCTCTGGCTGACTTTTTGTTTCGCAGGCTGGCCTTCCTTTTGGACAAAAGAAAGTGTTACTGGAAATGTCATGTTCTAATTAGATTTTTATTTTATAAATCTGAAAGTAGTCGTTTTATGTCAAAGCTGACATTTTAAAAATGAAATCGGGGCCATGTGATGGCTCAGAGGTTGGGAAATGACATTGTGACTTCTTTATTCTTGAACGAGCTCTCTCAAGTTCAGTTCACTTGGGTAAGGGTCAAATAATTTTCCATTGGTTTCCATTTTTGAAATCTCTGTGAATCAGTGCCTTCAGTTAAGTTCCCTTCCCTTTTCTTGCATCTTTTTGACTTCTGTAGGAAGATACTAAGATCTGAAATATCTATTCTGTCACTAGTTGAAGAGCTTGACACTGTGTAGCAGTGCAGAACTGGAGAAACAAAACTTTGTTCTCTTTTGTTTTCTGATGTAGTGATGCAGTGGAGGCTGATCCTTCTTTCTCGCAGTATCTCACCGTGTTAGCTGAGCATGTGAACAAAGTGAATTTCATCCGAGGTGGTGTTTCAAGCATTGTGCGTATGAATTGCAGGTCTGTGACCTGTTTGTGGGGTGCATAGGTCAGTAGCCTACTTGATGGCTTCGTTAGAGGAGAGGAATCTACTGGTGCTGGGGCCCACCGTGGCAGAAATTGTCATCATACAAGTGACACGGTGGACCTTTTAAAATGTCCAATGAGTTGAATTTCTGCTTTGTGAAATGCATTCATACTTTTATTCTGTACGATGGCATTAGTCAGTTTACATTGCTGTTTCTCAGGTACCTTCTCCGTGGTAATCATGACAGTTTGCTTTTATGACAATATTTAGATGAATCTTGGGGCAAAAAAAAAATAAAAATACCCCAACAGCTGTATTGTACAACCTGTCATTTATTTGTCATGTTTTGCATATTTTCTGATTATATTAGTAGTGCCTCTGTAGTACTTCCAGATTCAGATATGTCTCAATATTTTCCAGAATTTTTCTGGGGAAGATGCTCCCTGCCGTCATCCCCCTGCCTTGATTGTTCATGTCCGAGGCTGGCCAGGGCTGACCGAGAGACAGATTTACCAAGAGTTTAAAGCTCGTTGTCGCTTTGATGTCAGACGGCTTTCAAAGAACCAGTTCATTCTGCTCTCCAACCAATACAAGCAGTAAGTGATCAGAAAGTCTTAATTTTCAGTCCTTTGTTCCTCTGATCCAGGCCTTCGCCCCACCCTCTGTCTGCTGTGACAGCTCTTGGACAGAAATTCCTGCCCTGAGCTGTGGGGTGCTGTAAGCAGCCTGCGAGCTGAGGCTCAAGCCGTGCTTTCATTGCAGCGTCAGGCTCGTCCTGCGGGATTACAGGCACCACCCTCACCTGCAGGTCTCCGTCTATCGCCACTGGAGGCACTCGCCGAGCGTGAACTGCCTGCTGCAGTGAGTTGCGGGAGCACGGGAATGGGGAGAGGGGAAGCATTCCTTTCAGGTCCGAGACCTGGCACAGCAGCAGCCTGCCACGCATTTGCAGTGTCCTCCTGCCAGCCCCTCGGGGGAGCAGGGGGCTCAGAAGCAGGTTTGCTTGCTGACTGCTGGGTGGCTGCTCATGAGCTTTCAGCCCTGAGCAACTGGACTTTAATCTTGATCGTGGTTAACCTGGGAATGTTACACTGTGGATAGCACAAAACTGCCTATGTGCTGTTGTAACAGACAGGTGGTAATCTTCATCAACTGTAAGCCAGCTCTAATAGGCTTGATGAGAGGGAGGCAGAATCTCAGGTGTGGGATGGATGTGGGTTTTTTTATACAGCTGAGTTGAAAGCTTGGGTAGTGGGAGAGAATTACAGGTTCAAAGTGCACCCCTCTTGTGAGGTGGTGTCAGCAATACTCATGAAGGGTGAATTTCTGGCTTGATATGGTTTGGAAAAGAATCTAAGTGCTTAATAAACACAAAATTAAGCCATAAATATAAGTAGCCTAACAGCATTTTATTCTTGTCCCTTAGAATCTCTGGTGTTGTGGCACTGTGGTCTCTCTTGGCCTTTGCATTTGGAGGAACTTCTAGCTATTGACTCTAAAGGACTGCTGTAGAGATGAGACATGAGGAACACTGATCTTATTTCTTGTGTTTGTCTGTTTTGTTTTGTTTCATTCAATAAAATGTGAGAAAAAAATGAACAAAAACCCCCCCAAAACTATGAATACTATTTGAATTGTTTTCTTGGAAATGTGTTTTTTAAAGGGGGTGTGTTGGTTTGCAATTTTTGGTATTTTGTAATCTGCTCAAAGCATCATCTCCTCCTGAAGAGGGAGATGATTGTTTCAATGCCTAATTTACTTTGGTCCTGTGTAGGCTCTTCACAGCTATTCATACCCTCAGCTTGTTCCCCGTGCTGGTGCTTGCTGCATAAAACACATTTCTGATAAAGTTCAGGAAGTTATGAAATGAAAGATGCTGTTTTTAGCTTCAGTTGTAAAGCAGGGGAAATGTCACTGTTTACCGAATGAAAATGGGCAGAGTTGATGGAGAAACCACTCTTGGGGCTCATGACAGATTCTGGGGAATAGTAAATAATTTGTAGTGCTGTCAGTGCAGTATCAAACAGTGGTATTTTCAGTGGCAGTGTGGCTGAGGTTTGACACACATAAGTGGAATTTATCAGGTTCCAATTTGTGGAGTACACAGAGGTCAGGTGAGTCAGCACACATTTCTGTTTGCTTCTAGTGCACAGCATGTGAGCAGTCCTTTTTCCAAAGAAGCATGAGACATGTTTTGTGGATCAGTTTCTCCTAATATAGCTGGAGTATTTATCAGTCCAGGGACTCTGGTCTTCAGAGATTTTTCTTATTAATCTCCTTCTCTTCTTAAAACTAACCTGTTGATCCAGGATTTCCATATAAGGGTTCCTAGATGTCATTAGTCAGACTTAATTGGATAGGGGCCATGATCACCTAATAGGCAGAATCTGCCTTTAATTGACTGTAACGTGGGAGTTGCTGCCAGGTACCTTAAGGCAGTAGCAGGGCACTTGGGTGTGCCTGAAGATCACGTGCTCTCTGCTGCTGAGGGCCTGCTGCTCTTGAGGGGAAAAGGGCAGCACATCTTCAGATGTGGTTCCCAGCTTCTGCACAGCTTGTGGTTTACAGCTCTCGTTTCGGAAACAAGGTCCTACAAGACAAGTAACTGACTTCTTGATGACCTTTTTTATAACCCTTCAGTGATGGGGTTCTCTGTCACAGTGTTCCTTCAAGTACCAGTGTGCTCCGTGTTTATTGTGTAATGTTAATTTGTCTTCTAGCATCATTAGACATCCCCCTTGTGCCAAGGAGAGCACAGGCTCTTTGTGTTGTGTAGGTTTAAGAAGATTTTCACTGGGTGTTATTTACAGCAGCATGTGATTTCCCATAAAAGCACTCTTCTTGGCTTATGATCTGGGAAATGTAATACCCTTGTTTTCTGGGGTCTGGATTCAGCTAGCTATTTGAATGTGGGGAGACAAACCTCACTTACATCTAATCTTTACAGCCTGGGGATCATGAAGATACAGATGCTGTTACCTATGACAAGTCCAGCAGTTTTTAAGGGAGCATGCACTTTGAAGGAACAAAGAAATGGTTCTGTCTTTAAATTATGTTCCCTTCCTCCCATTTTCTTCTCAGAGTGGCACACAGACAAATGATGAATCAGTTCCCTGCAGTGCTGTTCTCTCTCTTGGTTCACCCTCTAGAGAAGCACACTTCCCTGTGAACAAAAGTAGAGATCCTCTCACCCTTTTTGGAGAAATAGCCTATGGATCTGACCATGTGTTTTCCATTTCCAAGAGACAGACACACCTCATGTAGCAACATGGTGTAGTGAATCAAGAGTCTTGGCTTTCCTGCTTTAACAGCTGGGAGAAATAATTAACAATTGCCGTAGAACGACTAGATATTCCAAGTATAAATCAATTAAGTTTACATGCAGAGTAAAAACATGAAGAAATCAGAGTGAATTGAGTATGTTCTGATATACCAAGGAAAGACTTTACAGAAACAAGTTGCCTGTCTCTAATAATCAAGGGTCACTCGCTGCTCAGAGCCTCTTAAAGAGCTCATTGAGATGTACTGGCAGTCAATTCCAGTGTAATGTGTTAGCTGGGGGCTAGTCAAACAAATCAGAGCAGAAACCTTTGGCTGTGGGAACAGATCTGCAAGTTTTTCTGAGCAGCTGTTGATCAAGACACAATCTTCCTGAACATGTCAATCTGGCCATTCCTACCTTAGGTATTGCTTTTGCTCCAGACTAGGGAATTCTTATTAATTGAAGTTGGAATTATCCAAAGTATTTCAGGTTATGCATGTTCCTGCCTGTCTCCTGCAAGGAGTAGGAGATAATTTAGGTTCTTGTGAGGCCAATTCATGGTGGTGCAACCTGACTTGTAACTCTGGCCCTGAAGAGGTGCATGTCAGAGCTTCTGAGTTGTTCTGAGGGCTGGCAGCTCAGAAAATCAAACCTGTCTCCCTTAGACAGTGGTAAAACCACAGCAGAGCCCCTAGCAGCAGTTACAGCACACCTGCCTTTTAGCACTGTGAGAAAGTTGTGCTGTAGCTGCAAGGCTTGGAAGGATAATTCCAACCCATGATGAAAAAAACGTTAAAATTCAAGTTGTGAAGGTGTACACTAAAAATACAGCCCTGCAAATGGAACACTGCAAATCAGAGTATATTTATTTACAAGAACAATTTGATTTTTGATACATTGACTTTTTCTAGTGTGTTCAAGATTAAATATGTGGGTTTTGACATAACATCTCTACTCCAATGAGAAGGCATGGGAAAGGCAGAAGTATCTCTAAATATTCCTCTGTTCTTGCTGCTGCTCATGGCTTCAGTGGTGATATGCCAGATTCCCACTGGCACTGGAGGACAGGAGAGCAGGATTTACCTCTGAAAAGACACTTCTTTCATATAGAAGAAAATTTTATATAGTTCTATGTTTTCAAATGGTGTGAATCAACAATTACTTCTTAACAATATGCTTCCATTCAAAAGACATGATAGCAGAAAACCTTGGAATGGTGAGGTTGCAGATCTCTTGCTGGATGAATGAAGTGCAACAGCCTGGTGCCAAGCACCAGCGCTGCTCAGCCCCTTGGAGGGTGGGAGGTTCCCTCCTGAGCCAGAACAGCTTTGGCTGTGTTGCAGCACCACAGCGGGGTCAGAACTTTGTGTGCTGATGAAGCGACTGACAAAGTTTCCATATGCCTTAGACATGGGAAAACCCTACTGTGCAACTGCTCTGTTAACACATTTTTGTGGTGTTCTTTTATATGCAGCAGCAAATCTGACTTTTATTTTCTGGTTTTATCTCCCTTTTTCCCATGGCTTTTCCCGACAGTCCCTCTCCACTGGTTGCTGTAGTTGCCAGCACTGGAGAACCCCCCCAGGAAGGCTAAGTGAAGGGGCAGTGCATGAAATGCCATGGGTGTATTTCAACAACCCTTATGCTTAAGGAAAAGGGGGTGATTGTACCCACATAGGACCCTTGGAAGGGGAGTGTCAAATCAGCCCAGTGCCCTCTGAAAGGCGTCTCTGTAAAGGCCATACAGACCAGCAATGCTGGGGAGAGCCCAAATCTCTGATCCCTTGGTGTGCTGGAGGTGTGGCATGGCTGACACCTGTGCTGGCTGTCCTGCAGAGCTGTCACCACCTGTCCCCAGGAGCCCTGGTGGAGAGTGACCCACACGAGTGTGTGTCAGTGCTGTGTTACGACAGCTGTGGCTGAGCAGCGGGGAGGGAAGCAGGACCTGTGCCCCCAGGGACAGGTGGAGCTCATGGCACAGAAGATGGCCAAGGATTGCTGTGGTGCATGGACTGGAAGGAGAAGGTATGCAGTCAGAAGTGATGGAAAGATTTTTTTCCAGAGGCCCCCAAGGAGCCGTGAGTTTGTTGCAAGGCAGGAGGCCATGGAAAGTGGAGAAGAGTTGTGGTTGTCAGGATGCACAGGGGATGAGGGAGAGTTTATGCCCAACGTCTCACCTCATGCTTTCTCTTGCTGCAGAAACTACCTTGTTCAAGCTTGTGGTTTTAACTGGTTTTAACAAAAACAGTGCTGAAGTATTATGGGAATGCCTTTGGGCTTCCCTTCTGGGAAGGAGCTTGGCACAGTCCCAGCTCTGAGAAGTACCTGGGCTGGGGTTGCTCCCTTTTAAGCACAGACACAGTATGCAGAAACACTCCCACCTGACATTCAGACCCCTGCTCTGCAGCTTGGGCAGAGAAATGAGACCCATATCCTCAGAGAAGGTGGATTCAAATCCCATCAGCATCCTAACAAGCAGGTGAGTCGTTGAATCCTCTAGGAATTTCTCCCCAGACAGATGAGCATATAGAGATAAACGGACAGATGTTTCACCAAAGGTAAGCTGAAGATGGGGCCCCTGCCCTGCTTCCTCCTGATGCAGGACAGCCAAGGACCCCCTCCAGACACAGGAGTGATTGACACTCATTCTCCTGTTTCTGGAGGTGGGTGTGTTAGTCCATCGACCTTCCACAGCCAAGCTTTGAAAGAAAATGGCAACAGCAAGTGTGTTGGCAAAGAGCCTCATGTCAGTGATGTAAGTTAGGCTGGCTTTTAAAATACCTGTGGGATGGAAATCTGTGAAAGGTAATAGCTACTATGCAGGAGAAACACATGGCGCCCTGGCAGAAACACATCCAGTTAAAAAGGAGAATAAAAAAGAGTGCTATTTAAAACCTAAAGACAGGTTATTAAATATCACCCAGATGTGCACAAATTGAAGAAGTCCTAAAGTACTTCTAAGTTTGGACTGGATCCACCCACTAACACTCCTGGAGTTTACCTGGGTTTACAAGCAGTGGAAGAGTAATGTGCAATCCTCATTTTGAATTTTGAAGTAATACGAACTACTTTACTTGCCCCATGAAACTTGGCACTAGTGTTTGGACAGATCTGTCACATGTGCTGACCTTGCTTGAAAAGGTGCTGCTAGAAATTCCTGCTTTGCCTCCAGCTTTTGGTTAACAAAGGTTCAGCTGTCTTAATTTCTCACCATTTAGCAAGATGCTTGCTTACAAGTGCAGCCAGCCTAACCAAAACAGGCAGTTCACTCGCTCACTCTCTGGAACTCATCTGTCCTGTGCATGAAACATGTACAACTGACTTTGCCATTCCTACATAAATGTGAGGATTTGCAAACCCACAGGCTCCCACAGCTGCCTGCAGTGCTCAAAATTTGCCCCCTCCCCTGGGATGCAGGACAGAAGCAGCTTGATGTAATTGTTCCACAGGGCCACTGGGTCATGGGAAGCAATGCCACAGGAGACATGCTGGGCTCCTGGGCCTCCCTTGGGGTCCTACAGCCTCCAGAAGCCAGGCAGTCTCCAGGGGATGGACTGGGTCTGGTTGCTCAGTGAGGGGTGTCTGGGGGCTCTCTGCAGCCAGAGGCACCCCTGTGAGGGGGAATGCTCTTGTTCCATGGCTTGCACTGATGAATGTCCTAAATGTACCATAACATAAGCATAGTGCATGGTCATGGGGGAACAGAACTGCAACCAGAGCTCTTCCCAATTCCACAGGCACCTGTCACCATCTTTAGACTCCCGAGTACTTGGACAGTCTGGCTGGCACCTCTGGTTTCACACCTGCTCCCTGCTGAGCTTATCCTCCTTTACCTGCATGCTTCCAGTGGTGTCACTGCTGAAGGAGGCACCTGGAGGAACAAATAATGCCTGTCAGTGGCTGCTGGCTCATGGTGGGCTTATATCGAGCAGGAGGCAGGGCTGTGGCTTCACAAAGCACTGCCCCATCCCCTTGCTGCAGGCAGTTCCCAAGGAAGATGTGCTTGCCTGTCAGCCATTTCTATGAGTATTTGTGCTGGAGCAGTGGCCATGAGCTCCTGGCACGCATGCCAGGATTAGCAGCTTCATTGCAGGCAGGGCAAGAGGACCCTGACCCTGAGACTGGCTCAGCTGGTCAGAGCACAGTGCTGATAACACCGAGGCTGTGGGTTCAATCCCAATCCCTGTACAGGGCATTTACTTGAGAGTGGGACTTGATGATCCTTGTGGGTCCCTTCCAACTCAGGATATTCTGTGAACCTGTGAACCCTGGTCCCACCTTTCTTCCCAGTTGTAGGCCCCCACCACATCCCAGGAGCAGCAAGCACAGGAAAGAGATGGGCTTTGCTCCTCAGCAGGGAAGAGGGATTGGGAGAAAAAGTTGGATTTGGAGAGAATGGGCAGGAATAAGTGACTGAGACCTGGAGGTGATGTGAAAGGGTTTGCTGATGATGATCTGCAGGGGGAAAGCAGTCTTTAGACGGGAGATTTTGGCACTTCAGCTGCACATGAGTTTCTCTGCGCTGAAGGTTACCACTTCTCTCAGGGTTTTGCACATTCACCCTCTAATCTGCCACATTCACCACAAATCCCACCAGAGATGGGCAAGAGGGCTGGAGCAGCGGACGTGTGGGCCTGGCAACTTACACAAAGGGTCAGTGTTTCTTTCCTGCTACTCTCCTCTTGCAACTCTGAAGTTTAGAAATGAATGCAGCTTCCTCTGTAAATATGGACTTCTCCAGCACCAACGCTTTTGCTAGTGCGGGGATGGTGCTGATTCTGTGTTCATAGGTCTTATTGTCAGGCAGGTGTCCTGGCAAGCTGAATACAGCCATGGTTGCCCTACTCTGCACCAAGCTCTCCGCAGGCACAGGAAGCAGCCCGGACTGGTGCCAGTGCCCTCTGTGCTGGAGCTGGCTCCTCTGCCCCTTTTAGTCTGCTCAGCTGACTTCTTCAGCTGGGGCAGAGACTGGGAGGAAATTTTCCTTGAATCACTCTGGCAGGGACCCTATGTGATTTTAATTTTCTAGCCAGGGGCAGGGTGCCTACCTGGTAGGGTGGATTGAGCATTCCTTCCTTCACTCCTTATTCCTGCAATACCCAAGCGTCAGCTTCCTGTTCTGCAGCCACTTGCGCTCTGTTTTTTGAGATGTGAAATGCTGCATCTCATTAAAATTTTGAAGATTTTGTGGGTTTTAGTGTTTTTCCAAGAAATCCCAAATTCACTGACAAGTGGAGTTTTCACCACAAAAACTGGAACAATTTTTGAAAACAAACAAAAAGAAATGTAAAGTTTACTTTTTTCCCCTCAAAAACTGCTTTCCCTTGCCAATGAGAAAAGGTTTTGGTTTTGTCACACTGCAAATCCAACACCACCACCTGCTACTGGTTTCACCTCCCCCTGAAATCCACTTGTGCTGAAGACTGTGACTCTTCTTGAGTAACCTCATGTAACAGTTTGCTGTCTTTATAGTTTTCAAAAATCTGAAAAACTCATCCACCTGCAGAGTGCATCCCTTCAAGAGGGTGTAACTAAACTTCTGGGTTTCCAACCCATCCTGGCTCTGTTTCTGCTCTCATCTTGCCTCCCATGCCCCATCCACTACGACTTTCTGGAGGGCTCTCTGAATGGTTTCTCCAAGTCTCATCTTTTCATCCCATGACACAGAATGAGACCAGGTGGTTTGCACTGCTGCTGGTGATGTTGAATGAAGCAGAAATGTACATGAGCCTGAGTGGCAGCAATGCAGGAAGCCTGCATTTTACAGTGGTTGTGAGTCTGACAGCACGGCACAGATGAGGAATGCCATGGCACTGACCACCACGGCGAGGTCACGCCTCATCTGGAGCCCTCTTTTAGACAGTGATGAACAAGATCAAACTGGAGAGAACTATGAGTAGGTTAAAAATGAGGTAATTAATGACTGAAGATAATTATTGCATTGTTGCTCCCAGAGTCCTTAGCAAGCAGTTGGAGAGACCTTCATTTCCTGAAATCCTCCATCCCACTGAAACTGAAGCAATGAAAGATGCTTTTCCTCTTTTGATAGAGACCCAGGAAATATAACCATGTTGGCAAATAACTTGAATTACAAAGTGCTTCATCAGCTACTAAGTACTTAACATGGAAATCAATCTGATAAAATCGTAACTACCATCAAAGAAAGAAATCAACATCTGGATAAAGTCTTGTTTATATAACTGAACAGTTTGTAATTTTTTTAGAGAACACAAAGTCATTGATCAGTGATCTGTGTCTCTCTGTGTTAAAATGATAATCAATGCACTGTGTTAATAGATAAATATACACAAGTATGTAAAGATAACTCATGGTATCATTTGATCTTTCACATTTTGCTATCTAGTGTAGTTTGCTCATATTTACATAGACTCAGAAAAGTACAAAGTACCAAGCATCTTTTACCCCATTTATGGTAATAGCAGCTGATAATGTTCAAAGTTTGGTGGGAATGGGTCCTACATTTTCCACGAGTCATGAACTTTGTTGTAATTTGTTTCCAAGGACCCAACTGGGGGTGCAGCACTGATCCCTCCAGCTCTGGTGCGCTGATTTCAGTAGGTTCTCTATATCCATCAGAAAAGGGGAGAGCTTGGTTGTGTCCTAGTCTTGCGCTACCTGAGGCTGTGTCTCAAGGCAAGGAGACAGCCTCAATGCCTCTGTTAGGAGGAAGGGCTGAGCACTGGGCTCTGCCACTGTGACCTTCCCCAGCATGTCCCGGGTTATCTCCTGTCAACAAAGGCGAAGCACCACCTTATCAGTCTGCTTTTGGAGAGCTAACAGGGAATGTCCAAGGGCATTTTTAGAGTATATAAATAAGAATAAAACCCCACCATTGCTCTTTATAATGAGTTTTTTTTAAAAATGAAGTTTGCGATGAAATCTTTATTTTGGTCCATTTGATCTCTGAGTTTTGAATGAAATCGCGGAAACCCTTTAGGCTGTTTATTATATATATTTTATATTTATAATATATAATGCTTATTATATATATTGTATTATAGCATATTATATTATATATTATTATTTATATATAATACTTACTTGTGTACTCAATTAAAAAAGACTCAGAAAAAAAAATTGACTACTAGGTGGCATTGATTTGAAACAATAAGCCAACCAGTATTATAATTCAAATTATTTCTCTTCTCTCGTAAGCAAAGTAGCTCAGAGGCATTTGCTAAGACTCCTGCTTTATGCTTGCGGTGCCCACACCTCCCATCCCCATGTCATTCTTGCTGGGGCTGAATGTGAGCCTTGTGGCAGCCTCAAGTGATTTTTTGTTTCCTGTGAAGGAGGAACTGTGGGCACAAGGGTGTCCTCTTGCTATTACAGTTGTTTAAGGCTGCTCTGGTCTCCAGGGACTCACAGGAGACAGCCACCTTCTTTCTCAGACAGCTCTTGCCTGCCAGACCTGAAAAGCGAAGCAAATGCGATGCTGAAGGCTCCACTGGTTGCACAGGAATGGAAAGTCACAGACATACTCATGAACTAGATTAAAGCCAAATAAGCAGACTTTATTAGTACCACTTCTGCACACAAAGCACTTGAATCCAGAATTCCCAAGGGCAGAACAGACGCAAAGGAGAAAATACTGACTTTTTTTTTTTCACTACACTGAAGTAAGATCATTAATGTGCTGAAGAGGGAATGCAGGACTAGAAGGGAGCTCTTACTTTGCAAAGCTGAATTTCTTGATATTGCAATAAAAAAAAATTCCCGTCTTTAAGCTGATCATATTCTTTCCTGAAAGTATTCAGGATTTTTGGCCTGTTCTCCTTCCAGGCTGTCCAGAAGCCATGGTCCTCTGGCACCAGATCGGTTTCCAGCCCAGATGTACTGTCATGCTAGAGGTGATACAATCTTGTCAGCCAGGACAAGGCACTCTGACACTTTCAGATAATGTCCAACAGAAAAAATCATATCATTTCCTAACTGGAGGAAGAAAGTGTGCTTCACAGGCAGTTTTGCTCAGTTTTTCAGAACAAAAAGTGTAAGTTAATATTCAAGCAAGGGTCAGGCTGGGTCCTGTTCCCAGTAAAGCCAAGGGGTGAGCTTTGCTGGAGGTTTCAGTGGGAGCTGCTGTGGTAATTAAAATGTTTAAGATATGTGTTAGACATAATTATCTCAAATAATGTCAGCACACTACTTTTTGCAGATAATAGGTAGTTGTGCATGTGAAGAATTGCAGACATTCAGTGGCAGCCACCATGTTCATGGTGAGGGGACCCCCAGCTAATCTAGCTCATGACTTTTTTGCCAGGCGTGTTAGTGGTGTTCCAAGTCTGTAGATGAGCCATGAGGGAGGAAAGTGAAAGACAAAGCTGAGGCAGGTCACCACATGCACTCAGACAAGCTCTGGGGTTGATGTTGTAACTGGAGGGACAGCATAATGCCTCCGAAAAGGTAATATTTCTTCAAAGCTCAGTGTATCTAAAGGGTTAAGGTGACAGAGAAGGTTTTCTTTTCTGCCTAAATTAGGAAAGAGAAGAAAATTCTGAGATTCCCTGTTTTGTGTGTATGTCTGTGTCCTGGAAGACCTCTACCAAATAAAGACTTTACATAAACAATCGGACAAAAATAAATTTTCTCCCTGAGGTAGAAAGAGGGGGTGAAGGCAGCCCCCTGGAGCCAGCGGGTGAGTTTGAAATGAGCACATAGACAAAGAAGAACTTTTATTGCTGGTGGTGTGACAGGAGAAGGGTCTGAAGCAGGTTATGATCAGACTAGTGGCTTGCTGGGTAGAAATGCAAAGAGAATGTGGCAGGGAGACACTGAAGATGCCTAACACTCTCCACGCTCTCCATGTTGGTTTTACCCATGCTTTGACAGCTCTACACTGAAGTAAAGGAAGAAGTCCCATGCCTCTTTGCCTTAGGGTTTTTGTCCTTTGCATCATTCTTCTTTTCATTTTCCCAGTCTCTCAAGTCTTGTCTGGCTTTTCAGGTGTTCAAAAGAAGAAAGTGAACATCTCAAGGGAGAGCTGCAGAAGTGATGAGAGAAAGGACAGAGGAAAAAAAAAAAAGAGCCATAAAGAAGGAAGGGGGAAATAGAAACACCCAAAGCTGTGGACATTGGAGTAATGTGGTGGACAAAGGAGGCAGAAGAGTCATTTCAGCACTGCTTATTTTGTTCCTTTTGCTTGGTCCAATTCAACACAGGGCTGAAAGTCTGCAGCCAATGAAATGGCAGAAATACTATTTTAAGGTCTGTTTGTTTTCAAATCAGCTGTCAAACAGACTATTCAGCAGCCCAGGCCTTTGCCTAGCCCCGGGAGGGGGCTATCTCAGAGGACATCTCTGGCTTCTACAGCCATCAGATTGTGCAGCTATTCAAGAGCAGAAAAGACCAGGGCAGAAGCCCAAAAAGGAAATGCTTCCCCTCCTTTCCCCAGAAGTGTTTCCAAATCCTCCTCTGAGCTTGGCTTCAGCATATGAGAAAGAAATGACCCTAGAAGGGAGGGGCCACCTGTGCCTATTCCAGAAGAATTTTGACTCTTATGCAATACCTTCTATGGAAAGAAAGGCTTTGAAGTGCACAAACACATAATTTGCCTCGTGGTGCTACAACAGCCACGTCCTAGAGCGATACAAGGGGGTGATGTGCCTGTGATATAGTGGTGTACTTGAGATGTGTGAGGAACAAGCGAGAATGTGAGTACTGGCAGTTACTGCAGTGGGGAAGTGCTCTTGGCTGTGAATTAGGGCAGAGACTGCATCTCCTCTTGCATTAACATAAAGCCCGTTTGTGGAAGCCAGAAGGTATAATTAGGCTTAATCAATCACATGTTTCCCACCAGGGAAGTCTGTTTCACCACTGACACAAGGAGATGAACGCTTGAAAAGCCTGGCCTTGTTTTGCCTGGCACAATGTTCCTTCAGGAATCACGCACTTACAGTTTAATGATCATCACGAGAAAGATTTACATTTGCAATTATGGAACAGGCAGTACCACCCCTCAGCTGTTTCTCCCCCGCTGATGAAAATGTGAAGACTGAAGAACTTAAGCCTTGATTGAATAAAGTGCCTGAACACAAGCTAGAATTTAGGTGGCATTTAAGCAACGTTCTCATGCCATCCTGACTTGAGCTTGGCTTTCAGGAGAGTTTGTGGTTTATATACCATACAAAGCCTTTGTATTCAGAGCCTACACCCTGATCCCATCCTGAGGTGCACATGGAAGCTTTCTTAAGTAGCTGAGAGGATGCAAGAAACCCCTGTAAAACTAGTTAGCTGGGATCAGGAATCACCTTACAGCCTGGGGCTCATTCCCTGGTTTTGGGCTCACATATTCTGTACTGGAGTTTAACTCTGCCAAAACAGAATTAGCAGATGCCCCTTGAGACTATCACAGGTGATAGGAATGAAAAACCCCACATGTTTACAGATTCTGGCCAGCATCTACTCATTTTGCCTCCTCTGTCCCAGCAGAGTCATCAAACCAACAGCCATGGTGCAAGAGACACAGACTCCAGTGACTCGTCTGCCACGTGAGGGGTGAACCCCACTGCCGTGCCATCCTGACATGGTGCTGCATGTGGCTCTGCTTCAGGACTCCATCACTGGAGTTACCTTCCAGCTCTGAACGCTGGCACTCCATCTCTGTGAAGTGTCAAAAGACAGCTCTGATTCTGGTCTTCAGCCATCACAATATCTCCAAAATTTTACAGTGAAAGAAAGAGATACAGTTCATCAGGTTATTTTACGAATCTCTTAATCTACATTTTTTTGTTCTGACTATTATGGCTTCTACACCACCAACAGCATTCTAATCTCTTGCTGATTCTTCTTCCCCCATCTCTGTCCCTCAAAAAAATACCCCAACACCAGAAACCAAGCCTTTCTTCCTCTTGTAGAGTACTAAGTTTAATTTTGGCAAGATATGTGTATAAATATTATGCATGTTATATACTATACAATCATCTGGATGACTGGTACACTTGGCCTGATGAGGAGGAGCTGTACAGCTCTGTGACTGACACCTCTCTATCTCCTTCCATAGTTGGAGGAGGACTTGGAAATAGCTTTGCTGAGAATATGTCTCAGATTAGAGTCCGATTTCTTTGTACCACAGCAGAACAATCCACATAACAACGTGCTTGCAGAAAACTTATTAAGTTTATTTAAGTGTGCCCTGAGTCATGCTTGTAAATTCTGCTCCTCAATCTCACTGACAATGTATACTTGTCAGTGGGAATGTGGGTGCATGTAAACCACAACAAGGTATTAAAAGATTAAGCCAGGATCAGAGAGAGAGAAAAAAATAAGATAATGAGAAAAAGAAACAGGATAGATGATATAGAGCTGCCAGCCTTCAGTCTTTTGCACACAGGTGCCTCGTGAGCAGTGAAAGTGCAGAGGAAGTGCTTTGTTGCCAGGGCTACATCCCGTGGGTTTTACTGGGACTGTGTTGGCCTGGGGGCTGGTGGTAGCCTGAACATTTCTACTCTGCACAGCCGTCTCAGGCCCACTCCATCCCACCATGGGTGCACAAGCAGACACATCTGTCCACCTGGGACATGCCCTGGAGCCCTCCCTGCATCTGGCTCCACTGTGATCAGCAACATGTATGGGTGGCAAAGAGCCACACCAGAGATGCTGGTGTGTTGCTCATAGGGCAAGGAAAATTATGTGTCCTTGCCATCAAAAGATAAAGGCTAAGTATGACCAGGAATAAAAAATGTAGTCCTGGGAAATGTGTTCAGAAGAAAATAGAGGCAGCAGTAGTCACTGGAACACCTAAATTCTAAGGAAAATATTTTCTATTAACTAAAGACTGAGACTTCAGTTGACTCTGAACATATTTTAGCTGTTGGAAGTCCCTGTTAAGGGGAGGGAAAAAGCAGTGATGTCTTTAACATCTCCAACCCAGAGGAAGAAGGAAACTTATGTTTTGATGCAGGAAGAAGTGGTGGAATTCCTAAAAAATGCAGGACTTCAGGTTCTTTATCTCCAGCTGCAATTCAGTTGGTTGTTGTCCACTACACAACTTATTTGGTGTTATCTCAACTCTGCAAGGCAAATACTTTGTTACCAAATCAAACTATGAATAGAAGAGGACAAGTCAATACTGTTTCTGAAAGCAAACTGATGACACAGCCACTATAGATGTTTATGCTAGAACTTTGGCAAGAGGTACCACTACATCACTGTAGGAGCTAAAAATCCTGAACCTAGAGTCCTCAAAAGCAGCCTTTGTTCATGTGCAGGGCCTGAATTATTACCTGGTTTAATGACACAGATTTCCATGTGATGACTACCACAGCTTAGCATCTTGTCCCATTTCTGTTGAAGGTATAAAGGAGAAAGTTGAAAAATGTGGAAATATATAAATAAAAAGCCAAGACCCCTTGTTTTTACTGTAATAGAATCAAACTAATTTCTTATTGTGTTTGTGGGGTTGAAGTAGTAGGTAAATTCCTTGTATTTTTAGTATTTATACTACTACATTAGATAAGTGTCTCACAGATTTGAAGTTGGCCTCCCAGTGCTTCCATGCTATTCCCATTTTGCAGAGGAGGAATTTTGATGATGTTGAGGCAGTCTGAAACAGAGTAAACCCAGGCCTCATGATTTCTACCCTCAGAGTCATTGTTCTGTACTCTTGCTACACTTTAACAATTTCCTTTCTCAGAAAATATAATGGCTTTTTTTATACTTTAGGACTCTAGATCCACTCCTTATGTATACGCTTGATAGAAGAGACATTCAGTGTTTTCACTCAGTGACCTTCTGACTTCATGCAGTAAACCTACTGCATGAGCCTTGTTTTGCACTTGTGTTCAAGCTGCATCACCTTGAAAGATAAAAATTATCTCAGACTCTATGTTTTGTCTTTGGAAAGGGACGGGTATTAGAAGCAATTAAAAATAATAGAGGAACTTTTCTCAAAGGAAACTGTTTAGCTACTTGAGAGTCTTCATTTTAAAAATTCAGCATTTGGGAAAAATCCTAAAGCAGGAGGAAATATTTTCCTTCTGCAATGATGTTTTGATGCACTGTGCTCTGGTTCATCTCTACCAGTCATGCTCCCAGCTGGATGCCAAGTGAAAAGAGGATTGTAATACAAAGTCATACTCCATGGTGCACTGCAGGAGGTTCAGCTCAAAAAGGAGAAATGAGACATGAGAAAACTGGGCTACAGTTTCTCTGCAGAACCACAATGTGATACACACACTGAAATTATAATTTTTAAAATACTGAATGAATTCATGGACCTTTAGACCACTTTTACAGTTCTGATGGAAAATCCTTCTTTAAACCCTGGCATCACATAGTAATACACACTTCATTCAGACGTGTCACTATAAAGCTATTGTTGTTTACTGCTTATTATCCAACTACAATCATACACAGTAGTTACATTTTCAGCATGTCATTAGATGACTTGTAAAGATGTTGCCCTAAGGAGTCACAGACCTGTCCTGGCTGAGTCCAAAGAGTGTCCAGAAAGGGCTGTTAAAAATTCTCGTGTCTTCTATATCTATTTTTTTTAATTACTGGTGCCTCCATACGGCAGTTATCATCCTTTTAAATAATTTTCCAGTACAAGGAATCCTCAGCAGTATGGCTATTTCTCTTGTGCAGAGGACAGGGAGACAGGTGAACCACCAGACTTCAGGTGAAAAATCCTGAGTGTTCAGTGAGCCCAACCAAAGAGATTCAGGTTTCACAGTAACGTGCATCAAGCATCGTACTTAACCACCTATTCCTGCAGTGCAGAGGGCAAACAAAGAGTAATGGCTAATTTCTGTGATAGGCTAGAAATACATGCAAATGATGAGTATGTGATACTGTATAAAAGTAAATAGGTAAAAGAAGGAAGACAGATCAGTACAATCAAGAGTAAAGATTATTGCAGGGCAATCTTTCTTACTAGGGCAGACACTTGACAGACATAATTTACAAGTCTGACAAGCAACTGTGTTTCAAGAGGGATTTGGACATACATTCATGGGAACATCCAGAAACAACACAGGTTGAGAGAGAGAGCAGTGTGGTATGAGATCCTTCTTTCAGTAACTTTATCAGTAATACAAAATGTCTTACTCTATATGCACTACTGGCTAATTGGCATTCAGAGCTTTTCTTCCAACATTTTATCATGGGAAGCTCTGACTCATCTCTATCATGCCTCAGTCACATTTTCTAATGTGTAACTTCTGCTTTGCACAACTAAAGCTAAAGTGGTTTAAACTGCCTATACTAATCACATACGCCAAGTTATTACTGCCATTCTCACCCTATTGTCTCCCCAGTGGTTTCCTGTATTGTTTTACATATACA
Organism: Aleadryas rufinucha; assembly: GCA_013397815.1. NCBI lineage: Eukaryota > Metazoa > Chordata > Aves > Passeriformes > Aleadryas > Aleadryas rufinucha. The sequence continues at coordinate 341,085 of VZTH01004802.1, read as the reverse complement.
AAATGAAAATGTAGAAAGAAAATACTGTTTCCTGTATTGTCTCACACTACATAGCAGTGGTGGCCCTAACGCTTGGTTGCTGTTGGGGCTGCCAGCAGACAGGTGCAGGGTATTTTCTCTTTTGATGCGTGATGATGTTGGGTTTGGTGCAAGCATTTGTGCCATCAGTGAGCAGACCAAGAGGGAAATAAAAGTCAGAATGATTTTAGCAAGGGTAGATTTCCACTGGGGACAGACCCCACTGTCTTCAGGGTAAGAACAACCACCTGCTATGCATGTTGTGACTGAAGGTAGGTCTGCGGACAGCTGAGGAGCCTCTGAAACCCAAGGATATAGGGGATAAAGATGGGCATTAGGAAACCTTGTTATTTTATATTCGTTTTCCCAAGCTCACAGCAACACTAAGAGCTCCTTGCTTGCTGATACTCTCGCTGATTTGGGAAACTCCCTGCAATTTACTCTGGCTGCTTCCTCACCAGCTGTGACATGACACAGAGGCAGGAGCTCAGATCCAGAACACCACATGTGCTGTGCCCAGGTGGGCAAACAGCCAGCTGGTATTGTGTGAATATGTCTGCACAGCTTCTGTAGCCAAAGTGGCCGATTTCCCCCCTGGCTGTGGGGAGTGGAGCCAGCTGTGTCCCCCTGCAGCCCGGCAGAGACGGGGGTGAGCAGCACATGCCTCGCCCCGGGGCTGCCGAGCTGGAGCTCTGCTCCAGCTGCTGCTGGCATCACCCCTGAGTGCTGAGCCCTGGCTTGCCACCCAGAGCCGTGCAGGTCGGAAAAAAGAAGGTGTGGCTCAAGTCAGGAGCAGGAACATCTCCAAATCCTCGCTTGCTCACGCGACAGTCAGTCCATGAAGTTAACATGGAAACAAGTCCTCTAACCTCCCACCAGCCTGGGCAACACCACCAGAGTGATGGGCCAGACACCTCGCTCTGCTTCCAGAGATCTGCACACCAGCTTGGGGCTCACCTGCCCCTACTTTTCTGTCCGCTATTAACTACCATTTTCTCATCAGCATTTTCAGAGACGAACCAAAAATCCATGAATCATTCAAAAACATCTCTGACAAAGAATAGAAAAGTAAACTGAAAACAGCCATACCAAACTATTTTAGGGGCCTGTACGGTCCCAACACCAACTACAAACTGCCCCATCTCTCACTATCTGCCTTATTCCTTCCTCAGGTAAAGTTCTTCCCTGTTTCCCACAGTACACTTGGCTTTCAGGCCCTAAATCCACTTTCATAAACAAAATGTGGTGGGTCTTAACCACCCACAAAATAATACAATTAATTCACCTCTACCAACTTTGGTTGTCAAAATATCCCAGTAGGATTGCAGGATTAAGCAGTAGTCCTTGTTTTAGAGACTCCTGTTCCACACTGTTCTCATGAAAACACAATCCTATGATTGCCATGAATAGGATTTTACAACTGGCCTTACCACTGAGCAGCTACCAAGGAGTCTTCAGCCTTACACCAATTCTGGACTTAGTCGTCTTTGTCTTATGTTTTCTAGAATTTTAACTCTGACTATAACCTTACTTTTAGCTATGAACAGATGAGCCCTGTTGGTTTCCAAACTTGCTGGTGACATGTATTTTCACCTTGCTTTGCAGAAACCAACAGTAAATTCAGCTCTCATGCCTGTTGCCTATAAAACACAATCCATCAGTTACCACCCTTTAGGGAACTGACATGTGCTAGGATCATGGCTGGTTCGAGTAGAGTGAAAGATGTCCAGCAAGTTCTGTGGTGGGTTTTGGGTTAGGGTAACCTTAAGTTTATCCCACGCCTAACTCCTACTTTAATGACACTCTCCTATCACCTACTGAGGAGTATCCATAAGTCATCATGGCTCTTCCAGTCTCTGTGAGACTTACGGGCTCTTAAGACCCTTAGGATTCATGCATTTTGTAGAGTCACAGAATGATTTGTGTTGGAAGGGACCTTAAAGATCATCCAGTTCCAACCTCCCTGCCATGGGCAGGGACACCTTCCACTAGATCAGATTGCTCAGAGCCCCAACCAACCTGGCCTGGAACACCTCCAGGCATGGCACATCCATAGTGTCTCTGGCATTCCAGGGCCTCACCACCCTCAGAGTAAAGTATTTTTTCCTAGTATCTGATCTAAACCTACTCTCTTTCAGTTCAAAGCCACTTCCCTTTGTCATATTGCTACATGCCCTTGTAAGAAGTCCCTCTCCAGCTTGTTATCAGTCCCCTCTTTGCTCTCCACAGCACTCTAAAGCCTCCTGTTTAGCCTTTGGCCCTCTTACAACCCATCTCTCAGTGTGCCCTTCAGCTCTCTGCTAGTTGTTTGCACCCAGATCTTCAATCCACACTCTAAAACCTAAGCCCAACTCCTAACCTTTGTTAGAGCTGAGTAATCAAGGAATGAATTTCAGCTGGAAAGTGGTAATGACTGAATGACCATCAGGAAAAACTGCACTTCCTGAAAGTGCTACCAAAGCTCATCCCTGAGGGGTTTTTGTTATGGCTCATGTAAGTATATGGTGGGAGATCTGACTCCTGGGTACACACAGGCTTTTTTATATCCTGGCACCAGTACCAACCACATAAACCCCTCTAATCTGGTTTATAAATCCTAGGTTGTTGGATTGTGTTTAATGGACAAATTGCAAGTTCTTTACAGGTTGCCTTCTGCTTCCAGGAATTTGAGATAGAAGAATATTAAATTATTCAAAGACTCAAAGAAAAATGATAAAAGGTAACACTTTTAGCTTCCTACATACAGGATATTTGCAGGTGTTAGTCCTTTCAGTTGACATGTACTGCAAAGCTGCTCTGTCCCACCAAGTTAGTGTCAGAGAGAAAAGTTTCAGGCTAAATTATCTTTCATGTGACATCTTGCTGTATATTCAGTTTAGATCAAAATTAATGAGTTTCCATATTGCCCATCATGTCTTTACTATCAGTACTAATTTCTAGTCCCAAGATCTATTCAAGTTCCACATTTTGCTATTGTAGCCCCCTTGTTCATATCTGAATAGTTAAACTGATTCAAAAATAGCTGCTCCAACTGTTGGCAGCATCTGATATAAACACCACTATTCAACCTTCCTCTTACTCCCAAGATCACCCAGGATAAGGTGTATTTGTGACCTCTTCCCCTCAAGACCAGGTTTCACTCTGGTGCCCTGGCTGTGTAGGTGATGACTGATGGTGCTACAGGGATCAGTCATGAATTAGGTGCTGTGTGCATGAGGGAGGACTCACAAACCAACTGCCTCTTGGGGACAGGGAAGCCAGGGCATCCCCGATTTTGGATTGCAGTGGGCTGCAAACATAAGTACCTGGTCAATCTTGACAGGTTAACATATTCCTACAATGACTCTTCTCATTACTTGCATGCATATTTCCTTTTTGGGGAAAGGAGCAGGTTTTTTTCCTCTTTCAGAGGTAGCTTGAAATTTTTGGTCCCATAGGTGTTGAATGTAAGGTAGATTACAACTTAAGACAACAAAAACCAGTTAGAAGTTGTTTTATTTCACTCTGTTCCTTTCCTAACTTTATTCTGACCCTCCCTTTGGGGTCATTTATTTCTCACATTAGTTAGTTGCTCTTCCCATTTGGGGATTTGGTAGTTTTAGTGAAACATTTGAAGAAAAGACCAAGCAAATTCTCTCCTTATTTGGCTAAGAATGTTTGTTCTGCTAATATCTGAATATAAAAACAACCTAATTCTTGGGGCAAAAGCAGTGGGCATCCTCAGGGGACTTTTTAAGTTCCTGGTCTTGTTTGAACTTTTCAGGGGAGACTGTTTAAATCTCATTAAAAGATCTTTGGGTTTGGGGTTTTTTTGTTTTTTGTTTTGTTGGTGGTTTTTTTGGTTTTTTTTTAGAATAAGCTCAAGATACAGATTTTACCTAGAGGAATGGATGTATGAGACTAACACAATGATGGGATATTTTCTTTGCTCTGTGGTTTGTTTGTTTGTTTCTTTCTTTCTTTCTTTCTTTCTTTTTCTTTCTCTTCCCTTCTCTTTCTTTTTTCCCTCATCTATCTTTTTTCTATTTCTTTCTTTCTTTTTCATTCTCCCTCTGTGCTTCTCACTTTCTAGTTTACTCATATAAAAAAATATAAAACAAATTTGCGAATCAACTTTTATTTTTTTAGATGGCATGTGGTGGCACAGTTCTAAATTGAGATTTTTTCTTTGGATCTTAACATCCCCAAATAGATTTTCTACTCCCTTCATGTTTGTTTGTTTAAACTAGGTCTCTTGGTATTGTAGCAGCTCAGGACAACTTTCCATAGACTGCCATTCAGTTCCCACAAGAGTTAAATCCCAGGCTTTCAGCTAGATGAGTTGCCAGTTACTGAGTGATGCCATTTGAAGCTCAGCCTCAGATGATGAGCCTGGGACCCTTTACTTGGCATGCCTCAGACTTTTGGAGCAATGGGAGGACTGCACACTTCTTTTTGAGTCATGGTCAGAGTCACTATTTGCTCTCCCTCTTACCAAATGCAAATGGTTGGAGAAGGTAACCTTCAGCTTCTTCAAGGAAGTTCTTCAACAGCTTCAAGGAAATCTGAACAAACCATGGATGTATCTGGAAGGAGAGGATTCTTTCCATCCTCATCTCTGAATGCCATCATGTGGGAATGACCTTAGTAAGTCGAGAACTTTTTCCTCTGTTTTACTCTCCAGAGAGAAAACTCCTTTTCTACAGGGATACAAAACAAGAACTTGCTTGAATATTTTCATACTCTGAGTCTTTTTTTTCCTACTTATTTTCATTCTCATTTTCCTTTCCTATTTGTTTTAACTCTTGAAGTAGTTTCTCCTCTCCTTTTTTTCTGTGAACCTTTACTATGCTTCCAGCAGCACACTCTTTGAGCACCTTCCCTCCGCAGTTTTTGCAGAGCACTGTCTGGGAGGCTTGCCACTCATTCTAGTCACTGCATTCTCTCGATGCATTCACGCTCACTTCCCTACCACATCTCCAGCTATGTTGTTTGTTGCCTTCAACTGTCTCAGGTGGTGGCACTGTCAGCATACAGGTGGGATCATCATTAACATTTTTGCACAGGTTTAAATGCCAGCAAACCCTGAGGCTTCCCACGTTGTTTACAGAATGCTCGTTCTTAGACTGTGATTTCCTGTCTTAAGGAGCTGTTTTGAAACCAGGAAATGCAAGGCTCATGAGAGACCAACTATGACTGGGGTGAATGGCTCTCTTTAAATAATTATTGCAAAAGTTGCCCCAGTAAAACTTCTTTACCTTCCATTTGATATTCTTAGCTACTTGAGGGTATGGGTAAATTCTCATTATGGCATGTTAATGAACAAGGTAGGTTATATGGATGAACCAAGTCAGCCAGGTAAGCTTATAGTCAACAATTAGTCCCTGTTGACATCAGTAAATCCAAAAGTGTCCTGAATGTGACTGTGTATCATCACAGGGCAGCTGGGAAGTTAACAGGGAATGGGGTATGAAATATTTGTATGAAAATCAGCTGAAGCCAATGCTACTAACTCTCTGCTATGAGATAAAAGGAGACATACAAAAGGAGAACTTACCCCATAACTCAGCAAAGAACAGTTAAAACCATTATAACAATGGCAGGGAACCTGAACAACTGATGATGATGATGATGATGATGATGAACATGATGTGATGAACAACATCTCCTTGTGATGGGTTAGATTGGTAATGTTTGCAAGATACCTACCATCGTGCTATGTGTAAACATGGTTAAATTATGTTATGCTGTGATAGATGACACTTAAAGCAGGTAAGATATTGCTCTCTCAAAACAGTGGCATTTTGCCTTCCCTCCACCTCTGTACTTGGAGGGAATACAATGCTGAGTAACTACATATTATTTTTACTTACTTAATTAAATCCCTTTCCGGAAAACTGATGTTGGTATCATTTTTTTTTTTTAACCAAAAAACCTATGAGCCAAATTCACTTGAAATGCATATGTTTAACTCAAAATTAATGCCATTAGCTTCAATAGGAACTGAAGAGTCCTGTCTGGGAACAATCTAGGGCTCTAAGAAGAACCACCAATGCCATTTATCATGACTATATCATGAAACTGTGCAACATGATGGAGACATTGATTGTCCAAGAGCTCTTTAAGAGAATCTCTTTAGCTGTAGTTTAGCACTCACAGGCTGAGCCTCTTAGAGAAGACAGCTCAGAATTTCTGCTAGCATGATGGGCTTAGTGATCTTTAACATTGCTGAGAGTAGTTCCAACTGGGTTTTAGCTAGCATCAGTATATCAAAGCTGGTGTTCCTTTTGCCAAGGCCTTCATGTATGAACAGAAACTGAGGGTCCACAAAACAGAAGGAAAAGGGGGAGGGGAGGAGCACACAATGCTCACAGTATATTTTTATACATATTTGCAGAAGGAAGAGCTGTGCTATCCAAACTTGAGCTTTCCCCATGGATGAGTCAAACATAACGTTTCATCCCAGCGAAGGCACAGAGAACATCTCAATGCACAGAAACATTTCTACACAGGAAAGGGTCTGGGAGATATTGACCCCACTTTGGGTAATTATGATCATCTCCTTCCTGGGTTTTTGTGAAAATGGAATTGTCCTCTGGTGCCTCTGCTTCCAGATCAAAAGAAACCCATTCACTGCGTACATCACACACCTGTCCATTGCTGATATCTCCTTACTGCTTTGTACATTTATTCTGTCAATTGAGTACATCGCTGGTTTTGGATTCGCATATGGTTTTTACTATTATGTAACCACCACACTATCAATTGTCTTCCTTCTTGGCTATAATACTGGTCTCTATCTCCTGACAGCCATCAGTATTGAGAGGTGTCTGTCTATTGTTTACCCCATCTGGTACCGATGCCACCGGTCACAGCACCAATCGGCAATTGTGTGCGCAATTCTGTGGACTCTGTCTTTTTTCATGACAGTAGCCGAATATTTAACATGCAAAGATGATTCAACCAAGGAACAATTCGACGATGGCAACCATTGCCAAGCACTGCTCATCTTCACATGGATCCTGACTTTCATGATCTTCATTCCTCTAATGATTCTGTCCAGCCTGATCCTGGTTATCAGGATTCACCGTAACTCCCTGAGACCTCATTCGTCAAAGCTCTACATCATCATTGTGGCCACAGTCATTGTCTTCCTCATCTTTGCCATGCCTATGAGGCTGTTGTATCTTCTGAATTACCACCACTGGTCATCTTTGCTCAGCCAGCAGAACCACGTCACCATTGTTCTCTCCACCGTTAACAGCAGCATCAACCCCCTGGTTTACTTCTTTGTAGGAAGCAGCAAGAAGAAGAGGTTCAAGGAGAGCCTCAAAGTGGTTCTTAGTAGAGCTCTCACTGACGGGTTGCGGCCAAGAAGCCAGGAAGTTGGCATGAGTTTGGATATAGCTGAAACAATTTTCTAAAGCTTAGGGGGGAAACTCTAGGGGCAAACAATTGGACTTAAACATTTAATAAGCCACTGCAAAACTAAAAGTATTTTTCTTCCATAGAACATAAAAAGCAGTGGTGAAATGGTATTGTTATCTTTGGTGGTTGAGCAATGGAAAAATATGGACTAGAATAAAGATAACTTTTATTTGGTTTTTTTTTTTATTATTATTTTTATTTGTATTTTCTTAATTATTCAAACACATGCTACATCCTGATGTGACTATGCCAATCAAAGATACCCCAGTGGAAAAGAGACAGGCCAACAGAGAATATTAAAAAAGGACACAGAAATATTTTATAAATAGTGTGACATTTATAAAAGCACCAAGCACCCATAAATGCTATTGAAGTCATCAGGGCCTGTGTGCGTTCGCATTTTTAAAAGTCAAACCCACTAAACGCAGGATTCACGTTACATACTGGGATTTAGTTTCAACTGTTCCCAGCTTGTTTAAGTGCGCAAAAGAGCTGGTCCCAGGGGGGAAGCAGAGGAAGAAATCCACGTATGAGAGTAAGTCCCCATGCGTAGCCTAGCACATAGGGCCTAACTTTGATCTAACAAGACATTTAATTAATCTGTCATTGAGGGGATACTTCAGAGTTTGTTTTCAAAGTATATGTTGCATAATTTCCACTGACATTGACATGTCTCTGGGTCCTTGGATAATTTGGTACTTGACACATAGGAGTATCTGGCAACACAGGGGTGTTGTCAACTCACAGAGGGCTTTTGCCCTAATTATGAAGGGTGGGGCTGGCTTATCCCCAAAATGTCAGCATTCCTGTAGGTTTAGTTATTCAAGGAGTCTATGAGAAAGTCAGTCCCAACATCTGCTGTCCCAGCCACTTAGTATTTACCTCTTCTCTGGAGAATATATTCCCTGTGTGGCCTCTCTGTTTTATAATGACCGGTTTTGGAAAAACAGAAAAAAGAACGGTGCCTCACACAATGAATGACTGGAGCTACACACCAGCCACACTGTTCCAGCTGCCTGCCTCCCTCTGTTGTATGCCATGGTACTAGGCCTGGTATTTTGTGGAGTTTTAATTCCCAGGGCCACTTGCCCAACTACAGCCAATCTGCAGAGTGCAGAGGACAACAGCAAAGAGAGGATGGGGCCAGATCAGCTTTATCACACTCAACATGGGAGATCTCGGCAGTCAGAGCACTGTGGCACTTTCAAAGAGATATACATTTCCTTCTGGCCCCCATGGAGCTCCAAATTCAGCGGGAACTGAGACCTCCCCTCACAAGCAAAAGCAGCATCTTCAGCTTCCCGCCAAGTTTCCATTGGCACACTTAATAGCTACCTGGGGAAAAAAAAATACAACCCACCCCTCCTTTGTTGAAAGATTGCCAGTCCTGGAATAAGGAAGATTGTAGGTTTAGACAGAGGATTGGATGGGAATTCATGTAGAGCAGAGATCTCAGAAGCGTAAATATTCTTTCTACACGTGCCCCTTTCTCCTCACATTAAAGTGTTGCAATGGGTCATTGTAGAAAAGACTTGGTAGAAGGAAGAGGTTACCCTTATGACTTCCTGAGTACCTCACTCTGTCAAAACCTTTATCTATGACAGCCCCTCCACTTGTCCCAGTTTTCATCTTTGAAATTCTAGTCCCAGGCTTGTCACTTCTACTGTTTTGGGTGGTAGATGAGTGGAGTCTGCTTCTCTCTTAGGGCAGAGATCTACTATGCTGCTGGAATGACACATCAGCTGAGCAGTGCCCCATTGCCGATGGGGAGGGCAGGATAGGGCAAGCAGGTCTGTGGACACCTTGTGAGGGAGGGCCAGGGGGAAAGCGTGAGTGTGATGTCCACATACATGTGTCATGTGTGTGCATGTAGGTGCTGGGTGCTGGGGGACTGTTGGGAAATTTGTCAACACTGATGAATGCCATAAACTTAAATAGCAGGGTAGATCTAGCCCCCACCCAAAAAACCCCCAGACTTTCCTTTAAAGCCATTCCCTACCCTTATCTCCAGACCCTTTACAATAACCACACAGAGAACCAGAGAGAGGGGCAACATTGCAGGAAGCATCTTCAAAACATGCTTCTGCTGTAACCCCACATGTGACCCAGTTCTCTCAGAGTGATTCAGGTGAGGTAAGGCATATGATTTACAGTGCTTAAACATATCCAGATTATTATGACAGGCTTGGGTTAAGGATCACTATACATGCAGCCAGGGCAGTAGATCTGAAGAGGCAATAATATGCAGCAGGGCAATCTGGGTGCTTGTGAGCTGAATAGGTGCTCTAGGACTTTTAGCTTCTTACCCCTTTCCACCTGGCCATGCCTCAAAAATGTTTCAGATTTTGGACAACTGTCCATAGATCAGTTCACAGAGCAAAGAAAATTAACACTCAGCATGAGATGAACATCCAGAAGGACAAATAAGAATGAATATCTAACAGTTGAAAAATTATTAGTATTTCCCAGTCAACAGATAAAAATAACTTAGGGATGTTCTTTCTTCTTTACCATAGCACCTGGTGACTGTTCTCTGCGCAGACAGGCTGCAGTACAAGGGGAACTAATAAGCACGATTCCATGATTAAAAAAAAAAAACCAAAAAAAACAAGACAGGGAAAATGTGACAATTTGTTGCATAACAATGATGTGATTCTCCACCAGCTTGCATTTTTAAAAATTATTTGCAACTGTGGGAGAGATTGAAATACCATTGCGCAGATCAGATGGTGTAAGCACTCTGTAGTGGTGCAGAACAGGAAAGATCATCTTGTGGGTCAAGTACTAGCCATGGAGTTTAGAGATGTGGGTTCTATTTTAATGCAGTATAGGCATCTAATTCTTCTGTTCCACTCTTTCCTGCCTATAAAATGAGGGTTATACTGTTTTGCTTCCAGTGTTGTGCTTTCACATTTGCACTATAGACACTTCAGAACAGCAACTATCTCTTGGTTATCTCTTGTAATGTCTGGGGCAATAAGGACTTAATTCTGCTGTGCAGTCAAGACAAGGCATAATTCAGGAAAGTAATGCCCAGTATAGAGCTTACTTTGTTAAAGTTCTCTTTACCAGGCTTCTGATCAACTCAATACTAATGAATGTTGTGGGATGTAAAAATATAAATAGAAATACATGGAGGGAAGTCACTTCCCTAAGCACAGAAGAGTTTTTGCTCTGGTAGCTACTCCCTGAGTGAAGATGATGATATGAGGCAGGCTGCTGTGCAGTTTCAGGTTCAAAATGATGCGATGAGTTTATGCAGCAGCTTTCCTCTATAACTCACAGACTTTCTGAATGATCCTTGTGACAACAAGGGCAGAGAGGTGAGGAAGAAGATATTGCCCAGTTAACTTCTAGCCTGGAGCATGATGTGGGAAATCCTCTAAGGGAAGCTGAAATGCTTCCCAGTAGTACTGTTTGATGCAAACAACAAACCTCCCTTTCCTAGTGTGAGAAGAATCCACAAGTCCACAGCATTCCCTGGTAAAATGCCTCAGGTCACTTTGTGGGGTGAGGGTAAGAGGGACAGTTCATTTTCAGGGTCCTCCAAAAACCCCTAGATAGATTGTCTGGCTCCATATGCACCTCAGAGAGACTCCTTCTCAAGCCCTCCCACTGTGCCAGTCTCAGGGAGAGCATGATCCACACACTGGGTTTTATGATCAGACGTTGCAGTGATGGTACTGGCCAGTAGAAAATACTCTCAGATGGTACCAGGTCAAGGGAAAGCAGAAAATCAGTGTGAGCTTGTTTGTAGCTCACACCATAATATGCTGCCTGCCATTTGTGTACCTGCTGCTTCTCTTCCCAACTCCATGCACAAATAATTCATTAAGATCCACTACACAGGGTTTCTAGCTACCCAACCAAGAGAAAAGCCAGTTTGCTTTCTATTCGGTTGCCCAGGCACTTGTGTGATGTCCACATCACATGGAATTGTTTTCTTTTCCAGTTGACTCACACAAGACTAAAAGATGAAGCACCAGGATCCACATTCAAACTAAAGTATTGTAGGTGCAAAACTTTGAATTCAAAGAAGAGGTGCTGAGATATCCTGCACGATTCTAATACTTTTCCCTTGCATATAATCATTCAATTTTTAATTATTTGATTGCAACCTATTTTTTTCTCCAAACTGGACTCTTGCCTCATTAAATACACAAGACTGGACCTGCTCCTGGTTTAGCTAAGTATTTCTAGAGTCCTTGCTTCAGTTATTTCAGAAATATGAAGGGTAGGAAAGGGGAGGGAGTGGCTGTGGCTGTATCCATCTGGCCCCAAATCCTGTCTCCAGCAGTGTTCACAAGCAGATGCCTACAGAGGAGAAGGAACAGAGCAACCACGTACCACGCTTTTTCCTCATCCTCTCCAAGCCTTCAACAGTTATCAGCTCGGAAACACTTTGGTCTAGAAATCTTTATACTTGGTAACTTTCAATGGATTTCTCTTCAACAAAAACGTCTGACCTCCATGGAAGCCATATGAGTTTTTTATGACCTCAACACTTTCACAGTAGTATTTCATGGTTATCATGAATGATTGTCTTCAGGAACAGGAGAACGGAATTCATACTTGGATTCCATCATTCTAACACCACGAAGCAAGATGCAACACAAAGCAATTATTTTTTTTTCTCTTAGAGCTGGGCACAAAGCATCTCTAGAATTGGAGTAACTTTTAATTATTTATTTCTCCTGTTAAGAATTTGCTTTATAAAACACATGGGTCTTGAAAATTGGACATTATAGCAAATAAATAGCAATTTTAATGATAAAAGTTAACAGACTTTTGAGGTAGAGAATAAATTAAAATATGTAAAGAATAAATTAAAACATGTATAGAATCAGTATTTTTAGGTATAGTCTAGAAAGAGATGTAAAACTTTTAACAGCTATGTGCAGGAGATGGAGTGAACAGTTTGGTGTCACTGTTCTATCTTAGAACAAAACCCCCTTTGCTTAAATGCGATAGAGGAGGGTGTTTTATGTTTTATGTTGTCTTTGGTCTATCTGGATTTATTTTTTAACTCAAAGAGTGATGTGTTTCAGATATAACTTTTTCATATTATTTATAGGAAAAAAGTTCTCTTTGTTACAAGTGAAGTATTTCAGATGAACACATATGCTAAGCTCAATGACGATACTCAGTTACATACTACAGCAAAATGTAATTATTTTGTGAAAATAAATATATACAACCAGTAATTTTTGATTGGCTATTTTTGATTTTTTTTTTCTTTCCCTGGGCTCGGCCTGGGATGCACCTGCCCTCAGCCAGGGGACAGGCTGAGCCTGTCAGACCAGTGTCTGACAGTAAACAACATTGCTATTGTTAACTTTGGCCTGGCTGAGGTCCTCTGTAAATATAGCTCTGCTCACTAACTATATTCTTTATATTGTCACCTCTTTTTTGGTTCATTTATCTGTTAGCATACATAGTATTTCAGCACAACACTGGCCTCTGTTTCTTAGCAGCATTCAGCGTGGAGAAACTTTTCTCTGTACTTTTCTCTGCCTGGATTTGATGCCACCTCCCAAAGCATCATTCAGCCACTGCACATGCCATCCTGTGGATTCTCCCTTGTTTATTCCCTGTGGCAGAAGACTTCAAGCCTACAGCACAGCTATTTCAACTCCTTGGGCAGACAGAGTGAAATATATGCCTGCCATCTCTCAGCTTTCTATCCATCTGAGTTTCCTACTGCATACTCCAGTCCCCTTCAGTTTCATCATTCACATTAGGCTTGTAAAATTCTGCAGAGATTTGATGCCTCCTACCCTGCCTACTCAGAGTCACTGCAGCCATCACGTTCTTCTCTTGGCCATGCTCATGATGTCATGTCCCTCCTGCAGCACTGGGATAACAAAATGCTGCCAAAAGGACTGAACAAGCTTTCAGCATCACTGCCCATCACCAGTGTCAGTCTCCTCATTACTGCTTTGTGTGGAGTGGCAAGAAAGAAAAGACACATAAAACCCCTCCAAGCAGTTTCACTGAAGGCTTCAAAGACGAATTACTGCTAGCTCATGAGAAAGCTCCAACACCTGTTTCAGAGAGCAGGCTCTGAGGCTTGAGCACACAATAAACATTGAGAAGGTAAAAGTTCAGACAAATAATATACAGAGAATACTATCTTCTCTCTTGTGTGGGACAAACGTTCTATCCTATTTTGGATGAGAACATACATGGTATTTCCTAATATTACTTTATTTCAGCTGCTAAGGCAATACCTGTCTGATAATATCAATATTTATTACTAGCATTTTTTCCACCATGGTGTTTATTCCCTTCACTAAGGGTGAACTGTAAGATTTCCTTCCCCACTATAATAACATCTATCATATCTTTAAATGTCACGTCAGTACATGAAAAAATGCCAGAAAACTCTTCAAGACAGTTGTCATTCCATGTCTATCTGATGCATGTTTCTCAGCACATTCACTATTGTATTTATACACGTTCTGTTCATTTTACTCTGGCTCCAACTGAAAAAAAGCAAGGAAAATCTGGATTACTGCACTGATTCAGATGGCAATATTACAGATCCAAAACTGTGCAGTATGGAGATCTCCTCCTTGTCTCATGATCCACATGTGCAACCTGTTTTTATGATCTAATGTGAGTCTTTAATTGAACCATTTATTCAATACTGTAATGGCTTACCTGGGCCTTCATATATACACTGATACTTATTTTTCTCTACCCTATCTCCTTCAGCAACTTGTGAATATAAAACATCCAGGGCAATGTGGTGTCTATTATTAAAAAACCAGATTGTTACTTTTCTTCTAAATAAGTTAATATGTAATCTTCTTTCTCCTACTTCAGATATCTTAAAATGTTTTACAGACAAATGTAATGGAAATAAAATGCATGTCTAGAAGAAGTTTAATACTGGCCTAAACATATTTATGAATGAAGCTATAAAAACAAATACATATGCATGGACAGAATATATAAATATATCATCAGAATATATCAACAAATTCTAGCAAGGCAGGGTGATAGAAGAATCACCTGAATAAAGTATACCACATATTTCCGTCCTCCACAAACAGCGCATTACGCAAGAAATTTCTTGCTCAGTTCTTTTCCCCTGAGAGGACTGTGAAGAAAGAAAATGCAGATTGAGCCTTGATGCTTTAAACAAAACCAATTTGGTAATTTCTCTGCTGTGTACAAAGTTAGTTAATTTTTAAGTGTGATGCTGAAAATAGCATTTTGATTTTAGTGCCCTCTGGCTACATGGGAAAAAAGTCCCATTACAAAGAACCAGGAAAAATAGAGCAAACCAGAAATTTATCAGCTACCTTGAAACAATCAAGAACGAACAGATGACAACTTATTTCCTTACATAATACTACTGAATTAGGTGAAATAACTACTGCATTAGAAAAGGAAATGTTGCCTATTGTCTTAGAATCTAAATACAACATGATAGAGCAGTAAGACTTCCAGATGAGTCATTTATTCACTTCAGCTCCGCACGAGATACCTGCAGGTTTTTGCCGTGGTAAAAAAGTGGTCTTTACATATCTTGTACCAGCTTGCACTTCTTCCAGCCAAGGATTCACAGCTGTTTTCAGCTACTCTAAGTTAGTGTTGTGGTTTAGACCCAGCCAGCAACCAAGCCCCATGAGCCGCTTGCTCACTCTCCTCCAGTGGGATGCAGGAGAGAACTGGAAGGGTAAAAATGAGAAAACTTGTGGGCTGAGATAAGGACAATTTAATAGGGAAAGCAAAAGCCACGCCACAAGCAAAGTCAACTAGGCATTCATTCACTGCTGCCCATAGGCAGGCAGGTGTTCAGCCATCCCCAGGAAAGCTGGGCTTCATCACATGTAACAGTGACTTGGGAAGACAAATACTGTCATTCCAAACATCCCCCCCTTCCTCCTTCTTCGCCCAGCTCTGTATGCTGAGCGTGATGCTGTATGGTGTGGGATACCCCTGTCATCAGTTGGGGCTGGCTGTCCTGGCTGTGTCCCCTCCCAAGGCCTTGTGCACCCCTAGCCCTCTCGCTGGTGGGGTGGGGTGAGAGGCAGAAAAGACCTGGATGCTGTGTAAGCCCTGGTCAGCATTAACCAAAACATCTCTAGATTATCAACACTAATCTTCTAAGCCACAGCACAAAACAGTGCCCTTTTCAGTGCAAACACTGAGTACGAGTACAGTATGTAAGGACTTTCCCAACAAGACAAAGATTTCACAAAAAGTCAAAGTGTTCAGACAAAATTGATGTTCTTTCACAGTATCATTGAACAGTACCAGCTAGATTAGGAAATATCATTAATTATCTCTCTAACTGCATTGGGAAGCCTAAACCTAAGTCTGCAAACAAGGTCATCAGGGACTGTTTTCCTAAACAGTCTTCTTTTAAATTGTTATAAAGCAGGCTAACTCCTCACAACAAATCAGAAGGTAACTCTTATCAAAAGCTTGCCTTCAAAAATTCTAAGAAGAGTAGATGTAGAATAGAAAGAAATAGAAAGCTTTGGAGGAAGGGTGAAAGACTGAACAAGCAGCAAAAAGAATAAGGAGCATTCAGAAGTAATGGCAATGGGAGTAATATTAGGAAGACTAAAGTATAGTACAGCAAGCAAGATAATAGGAAAGAAAAGGTAACTACCCAGTGAGTGGCACATCTGTGTTTTCAGAAGACTGTGCAGCTCCACGGAAGAGCCTTATGAAGTTTTCATGAAGTATAAAAGCAATTACTTCAACATAAAGTAGCTTACAGACAGACAGAAATAAACTGTCCAGACCTCAATGGAGAAGGAACTTCCCACTATCAAATGTAAAAACAGCTCTGGATGCTGAAAATTTTTTTGTTCCTATTATTGAAAAAAAATAGAGATCAGATGTGAGTGTTAAAGGGAACTTAGTAACAGTAAAAGTGAGCTGCCTCTCAGCTAGCCTGAACTGCACAGCTGATAGTGGCCACATAAAGCAAGACAGTGAGCCAGAAGAAAAAGAAATGATGCAACATTTGACACCTGGCATGATGAAAAGAAGAATCCTAGAGGACCTATGTATCCATCACTTATTCATGAAACTGTGCCTACTGAAAATGATCCATAACATGGAAATTGCAGCATGACTTTCAGGTGTACTGGGATTTACTCCACATAACTAGCAGCCATCGTGCTGAACTTCTCCTGAGGGAAAGAAAAAGGTAAGATTAAGACATTTACATAATTTCACAATATTTTAACACTGTGCCATGGTACATGGTTAGCTGAGATGCCACTATCATTAAGTATGGGAAGCAAATATTTACGTTATTATTTATAAATTACACTCAGAATGGCATATTCCTATGGGCTATTTGCAAAACATAGTTTAGGATACAAAAATGACTGACACATAGCTCCTGCCAATTTCTAGGCATGTAGCTAGTTTTAAACATGGAGAATTTCATGAATCTTGAGAGAACTGCTGCATTGACCAGATTATAAAAGTTAAGGAAAATAGGTAGTAAATGAAAGCAGTCACATGATTGGAATTTGCAAACTTCTACTTCATCATTTTATTTTAAAGGTATTTGCACTTACATTGTGTATTTCAGTATTTCTGCAGCATCCTTGCTATGTTGCAACATTGGTTCATTGTTAGGTTGATGCTTATGTATTAGCACGGCAGATGAAAGGAGAATTTCTG
The DNA here is from genome assembly GCA_013397815.1 of Aleadryas rufinucha. NCBI lineage: Eukaryota > Metazoa > Chordata > Aves > Passeriformes > Aleadryas > Aleadryas rufinucha. The sequence continues at coordinate 324,000 of VZTH01004802.1, read as the reverse complement.
GTTTGTTTGTTTTCCTTTCTAACTGTGATTTTTTCCCCAGGTATTTCAATTTCTTTCCTTCTAGCTAGGTTCACTTATATGTACTTTTCTCTGTATGTAAAGAAACTGCTCTGAAGTCTTGTGCAAATAGAGGGGCCTAAGCATACATAGCAGTACGAAGAGTGAAGAATGCCACTCTAAACTTCTTCATTCTTTTGTCAGTAAACAACTCTGAGTTAGCTCTTACCAGACAACTGAAATTAACTGTTTCTACACTGCCAGGCCCTGACACTGCAATATTTATATGCATTCTTAATGTTACCAAGGTGAGCTGTCACATTGTCTTCAGTGGAGTCACTCATGTACTTAAACCTACACAAAGAAAATTTCAGGGATAAAGCCCTCCTTGCAGAAATCCGGGTAGCTAATAAGGTCAGCAGCTACAGTCTGTCTGCTCTGCTCTGCTATCTGCAGTGAATTTCTTGGCTGATACATTTTTAATTCAAGTTGGTGAGCAGAGACACGATTTCCACCAAGTCTTTTCTATTTGCACTGCTCTGTGTAGAGTGAGTGATGCCAGTCCTGCCAGCAGAGCAGCAAAGTTTAAGAAGCATAACCACAGAAATAATAGACTTGGTATTCTTTTTGTCAACTGCTTTTGTCTTTTTGAGCCTTTGAGTTGGTGTCATCAAACTTGTCTTTAAACTATACAGGCTGGAGTCTTAAAAGCAGACAACAGGGATTCTTGGGTAATCAGATTTGGAGCTTTCAGGAATCCACTGAAGGTTAAAACAAAAGAGCAATAATTGACAATAATCCGTTATCTTGTACTAGAAAACTGTAGAGGACAATGGCATTTACTCAGTCCCTTTTATTTTTTTTTTTCTTAAGTTCCCTCCCCCTTCTGGAGCTGGTGGTGGTGTTTGTGCAGATATGCAGTGAGCCAAGTAAGTCAGGTGACAGGTATAGCTGCAAACTTGCACAAAACAATCAGAATAGTATTGTAACTTTCAGCCAGAGCAGCACCTTTAGCCAGCTGACTGCCCTGCTGCAGAACTAATGCTACCATAAAGATGAGTCATATCTGAGGAAAAAAAGAGAGGAAAAGGAGATCACAGCAGACTGGAATCAGGCTGAACTGCCAGAGAGGCAAATCTTCAGTGCTGTCTTAGTCTCATGGATGCCAGGGAACGGGGCAAGAAAAACTATTTCAGTTGTAGGCCTTTTTAGCTTTTTTTGTGCAAATGGCTTTTGGAAAGCATTCATAATTAGAGAACAGGATCTCTTCACACAAGACAACTGTCTGTTTAATGAGTGCAATTTTTAGTTTTCTTTTACTCTCCCACCCTTATGCCTCTTACCACTCTCAAAGGTACTTTTCTTTTTAACTGCACTTTCATAAAAATTTACTGCTAATTAATTACCTCTTTTGTATCTTAACGTTGCAGTTAAAATTTGCTAAATCCTGGAAATAATTACGCAAGCTCCAGGCTGGATCGCTTTTCTCTGCAGTCCAGGAGGCAGTGGAGGTAGGACAGTGTGTGTTCCACTTCCTCCTGACAAAGCTGCTGCCTTGTGCAAGCCTCCCCTCCTGCCCTCTCTTTGAAATGGGGGTAATTTCTACACCGCACCAGCTTCCCTGCTGCAGTAATAACTCTTACAGCCAGAACCAACCACACCACTGTCGTTGCCTCCTCAGTCTTCATCCCTAATGGGTTTAGTTTCCTGATTTCACTGCACATTTCGAAAAACATATTTAAAGCCCCACTTAACGTTTTCCAAACAGCATTTATTTGACTCAGCCACCAAGCCACAGAATCGGTCAGGTCAGAAGGGACCACAGTGGGTCATGTGGCCCAACCTCCCTGCTCAAGCAGGGTTGTCCCAGAGCACATGGCACAGGATTGTGTCCAGATGGTTCTTGAGTATCTCCAGTGAAGGAGACTCCATAGCCTCTCTGGGCAATCTGTTCCAGTGCATGATTATCAGCACAGTAAAGTTGTTTTTCCTCATGTTCAGGTGGAACTTCCTGTGCATCAGTTTCTGCCCATTGCCTCCTGTCCTATTGCTGGGCACCACCAGAAAAGCCTGGAAACATCCTCTTGGCACTCCCCCTTAAGATACTTAAGACATCGATGACGTCTCTTCTCTAGGCTGAGCGGCCCAGCTCCCTCAACCTGTCCTTGTTACGAGTCGCTCCAGTCCCTTAATGTTTGTTGCCCTCCGCAGGGCACGCTCCGGGACACTCCAACCCACTGGCAGTGCGTCCCACGGGCCGAGCCCCCGCGCACCTCAGCCGGCCGGACGGCAGCCACAGGCGGAGCCCCGGGGACAGGGGTGCCGCGGGTGCCCCGCGCGCGGGTCGCGCTGTCGCCGCACGGGCCGCGGGGGGNGGGGGGTGTCTCTTGGTGCTCGTGCTGCTCCTGCCCTCGCGGGAGCGCAGCACCGGGACTCGGCAGCGCGGGCCCGGTCGCCCGGGCTACTGGTCGCCCGTTCCGGGAAAGGTCAGGCCGGGAATCTCCGGGGGAAGCGGCGGCCGTGTCTCCGGGCGTGAGGCCGAGGCAGGTCCATGGCGAACGCGCAGCCGGGTGGGAGCCTGGAAGGGTGGCTGAGGGGCCAGTCCCCTCCGGGACCTCTCTGCGTCGATCTCTGCAGATACAGGAAATCTGCGGGTGAGAAGATGAGTAGACTTGCTCTGTGCAAGTCGCCTGTGGTCAGGACTGCTGGTTTGTGCGCCTGGCTGTGTCGGTCTTGTATCGGTCTAGTCTGAAAAACATAAAGTGTTGTTGGTTTGGAAGGGATGTCACTTGAGAGTTGCCTTCTTGCTAAGGACATCACCATGTGCCATTCAGTTACTTACAGGCGAGTTAAGAAAGCTTTGGGAAACTGCCATGTGGAGATGTTACCATTATTCATGTCTTGACATTTTTCTGCTCTAACTTCAGCCATGAATGTAGTCTAGCACCAGTATCTCGCCGGTCTTAATTTCTAAATTATTTTGCCAGAGTATGCAGGGTACATACAAGAACACATTATTTCATTCAGTGTCACTTCTAAGGCAACAATGTAGCACACTGAATGTAGCGCTAAGGGCAGAGGTTGGATCGCTGGAGGGAATGGGCTGTCCACCTGGTAGAATCTGGGATATAATATTGTTAAATGTTGAAAAAGGGGGGAGAAAAAGTAGGTTGGCTTGCAAGAATAACCCATGAGGGTGGCACAAATTGGTTTTGTGGTTTTGTCAGATGACCACCCTAATTGCAGAATTGAGACAGAAACGAGAAACTGTCATGTAGCATCTGGAGGGAATTTAGCTACTCCGATGAGTGATTTTTGTTGTTTGTTTGTTTTTTTGTTTGTTTGGTTTTGGTTTTTTTGTTTTTTTGGTTTTTTTTTAAACCCACCATAAATTGATTTGGTTGTCAAGCAGTTCCTACTCTGAGAGTAATGTTAAGTCCTGTCAGTGTCTGTCTTGGCTTTGTTGGGGGTCTGTGATGAGAGGAATAATTGAGTGGAGAGATACACAGTCTCATTTTGGATGCAAATTACTTAAGCTAGTTTAATTTTGTTTTCACTGGCAAGTGAAAATAATTTGCACATAGCACAATCAGCAGGTTTCCTTTTAAGATGGACTGCTTCAAAAACGTGCATTTGCTGTTGTGCCATGGTGGGGAAAAAACTGCTTTGAAGGACTTGTATCCAGTAATCTCTAATGGGTAAAAGAAAGAACAACAACTTGTGGTCTGATAGGTGGGAAGTCCCCAAAGGAGTTCAGTGGTGAAGTGTCTTCTTGGGTACAGTTGCCAAAGAACTATACCAAGTGAGGAATGATACAGGCAATGCAAACACACTAGTGGTGGATTTCTCAGCCAGAAGTTACAATGTCGCTGTGCAGGACAAGTCCCTGACCAACCTATTTTTGTACTGGCTTAAGACAAGGTTTTTATTTGTTTTATAGCTGTTAAGAAAACAGTGTCCTGGGTTTTGTGTGCTGTAATAGGGCTGGTGAAACTGCAGCAGCTTCTATGTCTGGTGTGTGAATGTCAGAAGGTGGGCAAAGAAGGAAACTGCTGGGGATTAGAAGAGGCACTGGCTCACCTTTAAGTAAGAGTAGGAGAGCTGTTTTGCAGGGAGGAGGAAAGGTGTCAAAACTGTTTTGCGCAAGAACTGTGGCATGAGGCTACTTAAACTTGAGTTGGAGGTTTTCATTGTTTGTTTTGTGTGGCCTTACTGCTGGTATGCTTGGATGGTCTGGGGAAAGAAGAAAAGCTTTCATTCTCTGAAACTTCGTCTAATGGCTTCAGTCACTGATTTTGTTGTGCTTTCTCCTTTGTTCTTGTGTGCTCCAACAGCTGACTGTGCTGTCATATGACTTGCAGTTGGAATTCTTTTTTTATCTTCTGTGAGGAGGCTTCTCCAGGATTGCTGCAATATGAGCACCTGGGAAAGAACACAGGGAACTGGTTGGATATAGGAAGTTACTAGCCAGTTTGGTCTCTTTCTGAGTTTTTCTTCTTCCCCTTATATCTTTCATGTTACAATGCAGGAAGAATTCTGGAATTAATTTTGTGACCTGTTATTTAAGTCCATCTACTTCAAGAGAAATCTTGATAGTTTGGGTTCAGCTTTCACATAACACTGCAAAAGTTGCCGTGTAATTGTCCTTTTTTTCTAACAAAAAAATGCAGAATATGTTTTGAGTATGATGGTAGAGCAGCAAATACAAACTGCTTCCTCTGTGGGCTGTTTTGCCTGAAAATATGTACTGGATGAGAGGTGATGTAATGACAGTTGATGTTTTTGCCCCCTTGCAAGGATAGGAACTGGTGCATAACTTCAGTGATTTTTAGACTTGTGGATGTAAGGGAATCTCAAACTGCTGTACACATAGGATTGCTATTACGCAGGCTTCAAATTTTGGGGTTGTAAGTCAATTCTATTTTATGTTAAATGTGTGGTTTTTAATAACACAAATCCTACAGCTGACTGTACCTACACTTCTGTTCATTCAAACACTGTCTTTTCAGCCTTTGTTGTGAAACCACAACTGTGTTCCTCTGTGCTGCTTGAAACCCCGGAGTTAGCGTTCAGCTTGGCCTCAGTGAAGAAGCACATGCTGAGTGCAGAGAGGTGACCTTTAGGTGCACTCGTTCAGCTCCATTAAATGTTTTGACATATTTAAGTGGGAGATGTCATAAATAAGATATTACTGGACTTACATATTGATGTGAATGGTTGTGTCACGTGCCTGGGAAGCTGCCATTGTAATGTCTGAATGTGATTTCTCAGCACATGAGCTGCCTTCTGTAGCTCTTGTGTACTTAAACTTCAAATTGCTACCCCTTTTCTTGAGCATTCTGTAAAATGGTGTGGTAGATGTGGTTTAGAGTGCAGCATGAAAGACCAAACGTCTTCTGGATGCAAAAAGCTGAAGAGCTTGTGGTGTAGCTGTAAGGCTGTCATCCATGATGCACACACAAGAAAACTTGCCTGAAGACACAAAAGTGTGCGTGATAGTTGGAAAAGGGGACGGGTGAGCTAGAGCAGAATTAAGCATGGGTAGGGATGCATTAAAAAGCTCTTGAGACAGTGATGGCTGTACTTTGTGCCATTCAAGCTCACATTTTCTGTAAGGAGAGCTTGCTTTGACATAGAGATTTCTTTACCATACATATTTGTGTGAAAATGGTAGTCACATCTAATAGTGATTTCTGTGGCAAGTGAGCTGTGAGCTTCACATTTGCAATGGCCATCCTGGAAATTGTTCCTGAGCTTGTCTGCCCGAGATTGTGCTGGTTGAAGCTGCTCATAAAGAGCTTTGGATACTCATTTAATCTCTGCAGTGTTCTGATAGCTGAGAAGCATCTGGGCACAAAATCGTGTGGATGCATAATCACATGTGGATCTGCTTTCCAGCTCTGTGGTTGTTGGTTGCCTTGTCTCTCTGCCAGGTCATCTGTGCAACACCCCCTCAGCAAAATGAGCTATTTCAGTGCATTACCCAGAGAGGAAATGCATGATTCTTTGCAGCTATGCTTTACAGCTGTTTGGAGCAGGGCGCACTGTTCTTCCCAGCAGTCATTCCTCGGGTAACAGTTTGAGAACCAAAAAGCTTGAACTGTTATTAGGAGAATGGTGGCAGTAGTCTCTCTGGTGCTCTGCTGATTTGAAGTGGTTCACTAGTGCTCAGACCTCAAAGTGGCTGTGCCACTGGAATGTACATGCTGTGACAGGCGTCACCCTTCTGCACCTTGCTTGACTTCAGTGCCTCAGCTTCTGATCACAAAGTAAACTAGGCTTGCTTTTGCCTTTCTCATGTTATTTTTTTCATATTGCTACTTTGATTTGTTAGGAAAAAAAAAGCAGAGCTCTCATTTCATGTTGCAACTTGCTGAAAAGTAATTTAATTTTCTTTTTTGTGCGATTGCTTCAGTGTCTCAAAAACAAAGCTAGGTAGCTGGAAAGACTGACCTGCGGGCAAGGATATTCCCAATAACTCGTTTGGACCTTGCTTGCACAACTGCTTTTGACAGTGGCCTGAGCTGGCCCTGCCTCCTTCTGTGCCTCCCACTGCTGGTGCATGGCCAGAAACCACCGTGAGCCAGACAGGGAACTGGCCGGGCTCAGTCCCCCCTCCACACACATCCACATGCACCTGTTGTTTTTGCTGAGTTAATTTTGAGAGAGGACAGTCCCTGGGCCCAGCTTATGTCAGGTGCTTGGGCCAGCAACACTGGCAGGAGACAGGAGAGCCTGCCCTGGGGGGATTGATGTGAGTGTATGTTTCATCCTTCTAATTGTAGGATAGTTCACAGTTGAGTTTATCAGAAAACAAGCGTTATGTTGTGGTTTCAGCAAAAATAACTGTTTGACAATTTTAATCAGGGTGGGCTCTGTATTTGAGCCCCGACCTTGAACTGTTCCAGAAATGGGTGTTTGAATGGTTTAATCTGTGAGGTAGCATCTGTATTGAGCCCCGTGGATCAGAGGATGCATCACACCCCACCCTGTGATCATGGCTGTTGCTTTTAAAAGCTATTGGTATAACATCTCTCCAAACAAGCTCAACTGCATTGAACCAGGATAGCTTAAGCCCTTCAAACGAGATAACTTCGTCTGGGCCTGGCAAGGAGGTGATTACATCAGGCATCATCACTGATGGAGGTGAGTGCTGAGCAAGCTGGAGGAAGCCAGTCCATGTGACTCACATGGTCAGGATTGGGAATGTGATTGCCAACAGACTGTTTCCATTATGGATTGCAGTGGAGAGGTCAGCTTGTATCTTATTGGAAAGTAGAGCACATGCAACTTGAAACTATTCCCAGGTACTGATTTAATGCTAGGAGTCTTACTTGTGTGAGAAATAATTCTTGCTTTTACTGTGAAAGTATTTTTCATCTCTCTGAGAACAGCTGCTTAGGCTACATCCAGGCTGCTGTTACTCACAATGAAGAAATCCCACTTTGCTCCTCCCGCACATTAAAAAAAATAGAAGTCTCTATAACATCCATGCAAGTAACACTACTGTGAAACTGCAGTAGATTTACACTTCTATGAAGATTTACACTATGAAGTTGTGGTTTGGAACATGATTGAACATTGGATTTAATATTTCTTTTGTGAGGACTGTTTTGAAGGATTCCTCAGCCTTCTCTGTCCAGGGGCCTGTGACATGGCAGAGGGAAGGTCTGGCTTCAGTGGCTGCTTTGCTTCTGTTCTGTAAGCTGCTCATCTTGTTTCTCTTTTGCTTCTGGCCTGTGGGTGAACTGACTTGAAGATGCTGATTTCCTCTATTTCATAACATGGAACTGGGGAAGCAAAACCTTAATCTCTGAGTGATAATTCTGTTGTGTGAAGGACTTAAATTCTTGTTCCATTCACAAACAGATTTTAACTTGCAAGTTTTCTATAAAAACCAACAACACACTGAAGAACACCCCAGCTTGATCAAAAACTTTGTGCCTTAATATTATATGTTACCTTTTTGTCATCTTCCAAAACCAGTCAAAAAAAAAAAAAAGTGTACCGGAGCCCTTGACAGATTTTCAGTTCTCAGTTTGAGAAATGCTAACTTTCTGGGGCTTCATTATGCAGAAATTGGGTTTGGATTGAAATGCATTTTCTCTTGGATGTAAAACCAGCTTTGGTATTAACCTCTTGCTGTTTTCAGAGCCCTTGAAGATAGTCAGGTTCTTCAAACTTCTTTTTTTGTATGTTGACAAGCTTTATTCCACTGCTGAACTTTGGTTATTCTGTACTGTAGCTAAATTCTCATCATCCTCCTGCATCAATATTGCCTTTATTCACTTCAGAAAAGCAACAGACTAGCTGAGAGAACTAATCAGTATGATTGTAAAAGGTCAGGTCAGCCTGCTTATGAGGAAAGAATTATGGCAAGTATTTGTCTAGGATTGAGACACAGTCCTTGAATACATAACTTTATTGGTGTTTTGGGTATGACTCAATACCTGGCAAGTTATTTTTGACCCTTATATTAGGATATAAAGCCTCAAATATAATAGTATACTAATATACAAGGATTTTCTTTGTTTTTTCAGTTCACAGAGAACTCTCTTGTATTTGTCCCGAACTTGTTCCAGCCATTAGCAGTCTGAAATGAACACAGCTGCTGTAGTACAGGGAATCCAAGAGCCCCGCAGTCAGTAACTAAAATGGAAAAGTATGTGCTATCTTACTGCTGGCTCTTTGATTAGATATGGGATGCACTGGGTTTGAGAGGAGTTCTCAGAAGATTTAACATTTAAAATAAAGTAGCTGAACTGTTGTTACCCCTTTCTCATCCAAGGACTGGACTTCAGAGCTGAACAGGAACGGTTTCTCCTCCTGGGGGGATCTGGAGTATGATAATGCTGAGTGGTGCAACACATAGGACCTAGAGATTAAGGCAAACAAACCTGATGGGTGAAGCTTCTTACTAACTGAGATTTGTACATGGAGACAAATGCTTCTGTGGGTTAGATAGGTGCACTAAATTTTGTGCGAATTGTAAATAACAGGAATGCCTAATAAGTCACTGGGCTGTCCTCAGTTTTCTGATGTGATAATGAGTCTGTATAATCCTACTGAAATTTCCACTTGGGATAGAAGGGAAGCTGGGGAATCCGTTATCTTGCAAAAATCAATTGTCCAGAGAATGCAGGGTGCTGTTAGTGCCAGAAGCGGGGTAGCTGAGCCAAGGTGATGGCAAATGTTTGAGCTGTGCTTTTTTAACAGAACTTGGCCAGAGCACCCTGATAGTAAGCCAGGCTGTCTAAAGAGCTCCTGGCTCTAAACTAGGTGACCTGGGCCTGCCTCAAAACTGAGCAGTGCTGTGTCATGCGACTGACCACATTTCACTGCAGTCCTAGTGCCTGCTGTGAGGGGAAGGAATCCTTGCTCTGCCTCTGAACTGTGCTGCATTTGATTTTTTCTGCTGTTACTCAGATTTATTCCCAATTATATTTAACCTGAGCTTTGTGTTCCCTTCCCAGTTTTTAGACAGCTGGCTTTCTGATATGTTGTAGTTAGGTAGTGTGATCTTTCACTGTCTTGTGGATAGCTCTGCTTGGTTTCCAGCTTTTGANATATAATGCCTAAAGGTGCAGCTAGGCCGTAATAAATACAGTTAGCATCTTTTGGTCTGAATACTGTGAGACTCTGAAGCTGGATGGCTCCACTGCAGGATGAGACTGGCTGCTCTATTCCACTTAGACTTAGCACTTCTTCCACTGTTGTTGGGCAGAACACTAAGGTGCAGTAGTGTCCAGACTGCCAAAGACGTCTGAGAAATTTACCAGGCTGTCAAGGATAATATATCACAGGTGATGATCCTTCGTCAGAGTGGCCTTCACAGAGGTTTGATGGGGAAGAATGGATGATTGGATGTTCAAGAAAGGGGAAAAATGGACTTGATGTTACATTCCATAAGTGGTTAAATCTGTTTTGCTCTTTGTCTCAGCAAAATAGCAATTATTTCTGGTATTTACAAATACAGATCAGAATAGGAATTTAAGTTAGTGGTGTTCTTAGCCTTCAACTTGGCTATTTCAGGGACTGCTATCTAGGTGATAGGCAATTCAGACAACTTGAATACCAACTGACAGGCATTTTTGTCTTTTCAGTTACACTTGGGAAGCAATTGATGCAGACAAAGAGGTGCTTTATAAAATAAATTTCTGTTCTGGTGTGGAAGAGTGTGGAAGGACAAGTGCAGTCTGTGCATATGACATCAACAACAAGACCTATCTGTCTGTAGGTAAGTAAACAAGTGGCTTGTAGGTGGTTCAGAGCCATGTTAATGGATGGTCTTAAAACGATTTCAAACTTTGATGTGTTGGCAAAGATTTCTTTTTTTCCCCCCTTCTTGGAACAGTGTAAAACTTTGTTTTGTTGCAGATTTACTGGGGAGATTTGGTAAAACATGATCTGACTGTAGATAATCACTTTATGGGACTGTGAAATGTATCTTGTGGTCTAGTTAACTGTAATCTAGTGTGAAAGTATTGCAGGGCTATCTCAATTAGAGTAAGTGCATCTACCTGTGGCAGGATATGGACTGTGCACAACTTTGTAAATACTGAACACAGGATAGACTTGAGTTACAGCTCTAAAGTATACTCAGCCTAGCCTGCTGTAATATCAGGTCTTTGTTCAGAGGCAGGTTACTCTCTGTAATGCAATCTTGGGAGTATTGCTAAGTGTCTGGAGTGTCGTCTTCAAGTTGTTCCTCACAGAAAGGAAGCTAATTATGTGCAGTTCTCTGGTTTTGGTTGCACTTGTCAAATCTGATGACGGCTTCAGTAGTTCACAGCTGTGCTCGGTATTTTGAGGAGAGGTGGACTAGTGCATGCTGATCTAAATATGAAACTGGCTTATTCCTATACACATGCACATGATTTTATCAGTCAGAAGCACCTTCTGCTCTGAACAGTATTTCTTCATGAGTTCATGTTACCTATTTTCATGGATGTTTGTTGCTTTCAAGGTTGTTTATGTGTTTTGGCTGACAAAATAATATATAAGTACTGTTCAAGAGGCTTTCTGATAGTTGACTGTTACTTCTAATAGAATAAAGTAATAGCTTTCTGAGGAGCAATATCTCTTCAGACTGCTTCATAGTATCTGTAGATCTGAAGTCTGATTTAACATGTTTGCCAATCTTGCCAGCCATTGGCAGAACAGCTCTTACAAGAAGCTACGAGTCTTCATTGAATTGCTTGAGCTTCAATGGCTGGAATATGGTGAGGAGGAAGGTGTTTCTCGTCTGTATGCCAATGCACAGCAGCTAGTCAGCTTCCATTCTCCCCACACCGCTCTATTAACAGTAGAGATACTTTGGTTTCAGTCTGTGGTCAAACAGTGCTTTTCAAACAAACTGTTAAGTTGGGACCCAGGCTTACAGAATCACTGAGTGCATGAATAAAGGTGTATTCAGGCTCCAGAGTTTTCTGGGATGACTGGTTAGATTGTGTTTATATTCAAACTGCAACTGCATGTAGCGTCCTCTTGGAGGAATGTGGCATGTTAGAGCACTTGATGCTGTTAATCTTGCTGTACATTTTAGGAATGAAACACATTTTTATTTCCTGCTGATGGGGGTCTCAGCTCATATGCCCTTGAGGCTTCAGTTGCCTGTGGATTAGAAAAGAAAGCAGCATCTGAATGTCTGTTTTAAGACGCTGCTTTGGGTGAGACTGGAATGTGGCAGGTGGAGTGAGATGGAGGAAGTCTGTTCTTCCCAGGGAAGTGTGAGAACTAGAGGCTTGTGTAGGTTTTGTTCCACACTTCTTGTGGAAAGAGGAAAGGAGAACAGAGCTGGGTGATGATAGAGCAGTATCAAATATTCCTCTGTCTGCAAACCTTGAGTTCCTGAGTGCCTCAGTGCTACGGAGTGGAAGAGGATTTAGCAACAGATATACTGTGGTCTTGATGAGGCAGTTTGAAGTGACTTTCAAAGGCTAAGCCACAAATCTTGTTCAAGTAGGATAGGTTTTTAACTATGCTGCGATAAAGTGAGAAATCAAGGCAGTGCAGTTAACATTGTCATTGAATTTTGCTTTGTTCTATTGGTCAAATTGTCCAAGTTTTATTCTTGCTCATGCCTCTAGATGCCTTGGAGCTTCATCACCATCACACTGAGTTTAGATCATGCTAATGAGTTATCAAGCTTGTTTGTTAAAAATAAAAAAATAACTGCTAGTGAGAAAAGAGGGATCTCTTTGATCCGGGTCTAGGCAGGTGTAGACTCCCAGTTACCTAAACCAGCTAAACCACATACTTGTCTTCAAGCAATCCAGATGACATGAGGTTACCTGTATGCCAAAGCTGAGGGCAGCTGAAAGACTTTTATATGGGGGAAGCAGGGCAATTTGTCAGCGGATAAATTTTGTTAGTTGTAAGCTTTCTTCAAATATGGGCTTAATCAGTTCTATTCATTCTTTCAGAAAAAAAAAAATCAGTGCAAACAATTGTTTTGTTTTTAAATACCTGCTGTGCAAGAGATGACAGCTGTAGGACTCTCTGTTGCTCCCAGCTTTGAGAGGTGTTTAGGCCATACACTCCATGGCAGTAATCAGTCTGTGTCCCAGGGAAGCCTTGTGGCTAATGTTAACTGTGTGTCAGTGTGATGTACCAGGGTTTGCACGGAGACCCCAAGGCCTCTCCTCTGCGCTTTTATTAATCCTAGAAGTTTTCAAGGGTACACAAATGTTTAGTTCATGAACATCAGTGAGGATGAAAATGACATGGTAGTTATTTAACTTTTTAACTTACCATGACACTTAGTGACTCATGTGCCATGTAGTTGCACTAGTCCTAGAAAATAGAGATATTACTTTAAGTGTTTGTTAACCTGATGGTGAAATGTGCACTTTGTCTATCTGCAGTAGGATGAGTGGACATGAAATGATAGCTGCCACCTAAATTCCTCTTTCTTCTGGATGACTGGATGTTTTCCGTGATTGCCTTTTTCGTGCTAAGTGTCTAAACAGATGGAGTCAATGAGCAGAAGGTGTTGTGGACAGTGCCTTTGATACCGATTTAGCACAACTGTGTAGTATGAAGTATTTGCTGATAATTTTTGTGAACAGTACTAGATGATTTGTAGTGTGTTGCTTTGTGGAAGGAACACATCTCTGAAGTCATGAAGAAACATGAGTGATTGTTGTAGAGGGAGCTTGATGTTATAGTAGCAGTGGTTGCAGCTCTGGAAGGAAGCTGATCATGTGAGGGGTTGATATCCCTTGCTCTGTGAGCAGGGGTGTGATGAGGCATGTGCTACTGAAGAGACTTTTGCTAAAATGTTTAGCAAGTTCCCAAACTAATTGTAAGCATGCAAGGGGGAAGAGTGTGCATGTTGGCCTGTAGTAAACAAGATATACTGGCTGAACTTGTTTTTTCTTGAATATTACTTTAACTGAGAAAATTGGAATCAGCTCACAAGTGCCTTTAACACCATGTACTGTGTTTTTAGCACTGAGAGAAACTAGTGCTTACAGAGTGCTGAGTCCTCAGATGGTGGTGTCATAAGTTCCCTGGTGAATGGGGGCTTGTAGCTGTATACATTTATAACTGGAGAGGTTTTAAGTCATGTGCATATTGTTACTACATACATCTCTTGCCTAGAAAGTTGTGTTAGCTTCCTTCTGCCAATCTGTGGAAGTAAAGAGGGCACCTTGACAGTATCTTCTAAGCAATAATGTTATAAGTAACACTCTTGCTTTCAAAGCAGTATGTAGCTCTTAGGTTTAAGAGAGCTGCATGGCACCTTGGCTAGCATCAGTGCTGGAAGCTGTAAAACCTGAAGATGGCCTTTTGATAACACAGGAAATGCAAAAGGCACGAACCACATGCATCATCTTTCTGCCCAGTTTTTTGACTTCTGCTCCTCTTGGTCTCTAGACTATATTACTTGGGTGCAGTGTAGTTCTGCTTGCCTTGAGTGAGGAGATAACAGGCTGGGCAAAGTTCCAACAAGTGTGTTTTTTAAAATGAAACAACATTTGGTCTAGGTGCAAAGCTGCTATCTGCAATGATTACAGACTTGCTTTCTCACTAGTGTAGATGTAAACTAGAATGGAAAGGGGAAAGCTGATCAATACTCATACTTTATAGCATTTTCTATAGTTCAAACCAAACTTGCAGAATTAAAATCCACTTATAAAAAAAAAAATACTGGCTGGAGTTAGCATGTAAGATCTAAAAGGGATTGGTGTTTAATATTAACCAAAATGAGCTTGAGTAGGAACATTTCAGTGGCCTGAGGTGGTGCTCATCAAGACTTGAAATGTGCTCCATCTTTCCCCTTCACATCAAGTGCTGGGGAGAAGAACAATGTGCAGTGACAAAGCACTGACCCTACTCTTCATGCAGCATGTGAGCTGTGCTAAAGGGGATGGGAGATGTGGGGGATTTGCACCAAGGCAGTGAATCTGTGCTGGGTTTGTCTGCAGACAGTGCTAGTGCACAGGCACCAGTGCGTTCTTCATTAAGTAGATTAAAGATTAAGGGGAGCCAGCAATGTGCACCTGCAGCCCAGAAAGCCAGCTGTATCAAAAGCAATGTGGCCAGCAGGTCGAGGGAGGTGATTCTGCCTCCCCTTTCCCTCTGGTGAGACCCCACCCGGACTACTGCATCCAGTTCTAGGGTCCTCAGCACAGAAAGGACGTGGACCTGTTGGAGCAGGTCCAGAGGAGGGTCACAAAAATGCTCACAGGGCTGGAGCACCTCTCCTATGAGACAGAGTGAGAGAGTTGAGGTTGGTTAGCTTGGAGAAGAGAAGACTCCAGGGAGACCTTATTGCAGCAGTCCAGTGCTTATAGGAGGCTTGTAAGAAAATCGAGGACAGACTTACAGGGCCTGTAGTTATAGGACAAGAAGTAATAATTTTAAACCAAAGGAGGGTAGATTCAGACCAGATATAAGGAATAAATTTCTTTATGATGTGGGTGGTGAGGCACTGGAACAAGTTGTCCAGAGAGGTTGCAGATGCCCCATCCTGAAAATGTTCAAGGTCAGGCTGAGCAGGGCTCTGAGCAACTGATCTAGTTGAATATGTCCCTGCTTATTGCAGAGGGGTCCCTTCTAAGCAAAACCATTCTATGATAGACTCTCTCTCATCTTGTGCTGATGCTATTATTATAAATGGTATAAAGGCTGAGAAACTGATAAATAGAAGCCGGTAGGAGGAAGGAGTGAATTGTGATTGAAAGTAGTTGGTAACAGCTTTCCTTGTTCCTAAGGAGGTGACTAGTTTGTAGTAGCACCTGCTGTTGTACTTTTATTTTAAAAAGTGTTTGCTAAAAACCTTTAAGAAAGTAGAAGTGTGATTAGAGAGGTCAAACACTGTCTTAACTTGTATCTGGTCTTCCAAATCAGAAGATCCACAGAGATCTTCAGTTGTATTGTCTTCAAGTGGACTGGTATGTCTTGTGCTGCTCAGTGGTTGAAACTAGACCCTGTCTGTTGAGCTTCTGTGAAGGTGTTGTACTATAACACCCTTTCCCCCCCCCCCCTCTTTTTTTAAACCCTAGGTGACTTAGCCTTGCTAAAAGTTTCTGAAAGTCTTCTGGAGCTCAACACTACACATAACTGCTTGCAGCAAGGCAGTGAACACCAAATTCAAAGCAATATTAACTTCCTGTGTGGGAAAACACTGGTAAGTCTAAATAATGTGCTCTTATCTTCAGTGGAAATGACAAGTAGTTCTGACTTGCTTTTTAAGGAGACTTGCTGGACTTTTGGATGTACTGATTACTGAGCTTCATAGCTTAAAGAAGAGCCACTTATGTTTTACTGTTAAGTTATGATTTATTGTGGCTTTCAAAATTCAATCCCAGTAGAAAGTAGTTGCAGGTCTGCAGCTTAGCTCTGGTTATGGGCTCTTCTTTGTCTTTAATGTTTTTACATGGTTTGTACTGTAGTATTTTATTAGTTTAATATGGAGGAATGAGTCAACACTGTACAAGGTGCCATAACAATGCGAGTTGTTGTTTAATTGCTGGCTGTGCCTGAGCTGTGGACCTGGCATGACTATTTAATAGAATAGTATTGAAGAAAATGACTGACCTCTGTTGTGGGGCAGCATAGTTGACAACAGTAAGCCTTAGGCTTGGTCTGCACATTGTTGAACTAACAGTGCTCATACAGCCAGCTGGGCTTCTGAGGAAATAGTTGTTTCTGAGAATCTGTTTGAAGTGTGATTGGAAATCCCTGAAGAGTTTCTAGGGGCCTGTGTGGATGCAGTTCACTCCAAAGTGCTTTTGGAGTTACACCCTCCACACACTGAACAGATACGACAGCTTGGTGCAGACTGTGATCAGTTCACATATTTGTGTATCCAAGAGAAGTATTTATTGGTGCTGCTGTTGGCACCGACAATGCTATTGCACACCCCCTCCTGGAAATCCAGCCAGTTCAAACAAAGTGCCAGTGCAGCAGAGACTTAAATGCTTCTTGTTCTGTTTCAGCAGATGACTCTCTAAACTAAATTAAAAGCTATTGCTCAACTTCAACTGTAAGACCAGATCATACCAATCTTCAGTCTTCTTCTAGTTAGCTCAGTTCTAATACCTGTTCATCACATGATGTAGTAAAAGGATTATGTAATAGTGTCTGGAAAAACTTGTTTCCTCCCCTTTTATGGCAGGGTTAAATGAGAGAGGGAATCGGTTTAAGTATGCTAAAGTGCTTCTAGCTGAGGTGATGGAGGGTGAAGTGAAAAATTGTTGTCTTTTCACTGAGAGACATTCAGTTGAACACCCAGTTCTGAACCATGGTAGAACCCCTATCTTGAAATATATACAAATGTCTATAACATGAGCCTATAAAAACACGCAGCTAATGTTCTTTTTGTGTAGCAGAAGAGGCTGCTAATCAGTTGTTTTTGCAGGGTAAAAGGCAGGGAACTGATATACCATGCATTGCCTTGCTGTGTTAACGTATTTATATGCATTTCTATTGGTGTCTTCCTTTCTAGTAAGCAGATATGACTGGTGCTTCTGTCATTTTCAGTTGGCATAGTGAGCACTTCTAAAAGATGGAATACAGTTACTGCATATTAGGACTGGCACATGTTAATTTGAGTATTGGTGCGTATGCAGACTAAGGATTTGGCATCCTGCATCTTCCTGAGTTGCCCAACAAAGCTGTTATATAACAATCTTGCTGTTAACAAGTGCCATTAAGAAACTGTATGCCCTTGTTCTGTGATGTGCTGTATTCTGTTTTTCTTAATCTCTTGAATAAATTTCTTAATGTCTACAGATGTAAAATAAAACCAGTCTGTTTTTCAAAGAATTATTTTTTTCCCATTTACATAGGGTACCCCTGAATTTGTAACAGCAACAGAGTGTGTGCACTATTTTGAATGGAGGACCTTTGTGGCTTGCAAGAAAGACTTGTTTAAACCTGTGAAAGAGGTAATCTATGTACTATCCATGTAGAAGTTATTCTTCACATACATGACAATTTTACTCTAATTACCTGCCCCCACCCCAAATTAATCCAAACAACCTCCATGAACCTATGTTTTTACAGGTGCGTAAAGCATATATGTTGGAAGTTGAGATGATATGGTGGAGATGAGAATTTTATATAACTCTTCAACCTTTTCTGTGCATTTGATGGTTGTTTATAGTAAAACTCTTCTAAAAGCTGGAACAAAAGAGTCTAACTGGATGCCTCATTTTAATCAGTGTGTCTAGCTTTGAGCTTCCAGAAGTAAAAAAAAAACCTTTTCAACATACTAACTTGTTGTTCAACATACTAGCCTGTTCATGACTTCCTCCTACTTGTGTAGCATGGTTTGCATGTAATTTTTTTGTTGTTGTTCTAGGTCCCCTGCTATGTGTTTGATGGAGATTTCAAGAAACATGACTTGAATCCTCTCATCCAAGTTTCAGGACACTACTTGGTGGATGATTCTGATGATGATTCCTTGTTCATAAATGTCTGCAGGGACTTAGGTTTGAATGCTTGCTTGTGTCACCTGTCGGTGTATAAATTTCTTGTAGTGTTCTTTGCTATTGTCTCCATTAAGGTTGTTGTGTGTCCAAAGATCAGTATTTCAAGACTTAGACAATTATTTCAAACTCCCTACCCTCCAAGTATTGTTCAGAGGTATACCCCTTCTGGATGGGCAAGTACTGTTAGTACAATTTAAGTCACTTTTTCTAAGTGGGAGAGCACAGCTTGTCTTGTATCTGTGTTTGATTGCTGCCAAATAGGACCAGTATTTTTCATAGGGCTTCATGTGCTCTAAATTTATTCCTTTGGACAGCCGGTTGTTGCCCAGTTCCTAATGAATGTCCTGAGGTGCATCTAAAATAGTTAGGTGCTTGCCTAAGTACTGGTGCATAGCAAGCACCTTCTTCTCAGTTGAGAGCTATATGCATAAGGAATTAAACCAGCAAAATCATGTATTTGAAACTTACTGAAAAGCTTAGTTTAGCTGTATACTCTCATAGTGTTTTTTACTCTGCAGTTAAATATGTGTTTTGTGCCCCTGTTAAGGGTTTAATACTTCTAGTTCTAGTGAGAGGTCTATTCTTTTAAACATCCCACTACTGTGAAACTTTTTGCTGACAACTTTGAATCAGATGGTTAATAAGAAGGAAGGGGATGAAACCTTCCCTGTAAGGAGGGGTTACCCATTACTTGGTTGTGGGAAAAAAAATAAATACTTGGCCCACTTTTAGAAGTTTTGAAAGCCCTGTGTATCCAGCAGCTGTACTAGCAACTAGCTGCATCTACTTTGGCAGGAAGGATGAATTAGCTGTCCCCAACCAGGGCAGCATGAATTACCACAAGCACTCCAGGTTTTGTCTTGTAAATTTCACATTCTAATGTAGCCCATTTTTCAGAAGTATTTCTAGAAGAACCCACAGATAAAATGGCAAGATGCTTCAGGTAGAGCAGGGCTTAGAAACTGAGTCCTCTAACTTCTCTTCTATGTGCTATAACCAGGAAGTTCAAGTGGAGAGACCAGAAAGTGCCCCACTGGCAGTGCTGCTTGCTTGTTACATGAAGGTCTGGCATATGATGTTGGCCGTCCAAAGGAGCAGCTGAAGCGTCAAGACAAAGACAGGTATGTAATTTTTGTGGCAATACTTCTGTGGACACTTCAGTCATCTGGCCTGGAAACAACACTCTTGGTAACAGATGAGTCTCCTAAAACTTAACATTAATACCTCTTCAGTGTTGAAGCATTAGCAGAAAAATATTCAAATACTGTCAGAGCAGTCTGTCAGGCATTCTGTGGTACTGCCATAACAAATCAAATTTTCTCCTTTGCTGTGAGAGACTCCTTTTTACAGAATTGCAGAACTCTTAGAAGCAAGGGGTAATTGGTGCACTTTGCCCACAAGCAGTAGGGTAAGATTTGATCCTGTCTGCCTACTGTCTGAGGGCCCACAGGGTAAATGCATTTGGCTCACGTTGGGTTTATGCACTGTATTTGGCTCACTCTACTCTCCAAAAGTACTTTAAAAGTTGAGAATAGGACCAGATGTTGCCCTTCTGGTTTTTTTGCCTTAATGAGTTCTTAACAGGAGAAATATATAAGCAAGGCTTAGTGTTCCTTGTGGGGGCAGAGCTGGAATTACAAGAAACTTTTCTTGATGATGCTTCTGTTTACTGCCTTTTGTGCTGGAAGTATAGCTTGAAGTAAAAAAAACCCAACCAACAAAACAACAAAAAACCCTCCAAACAAATAAAAAAAGAAGAATGAACCAACCAAAAAGCCCCCCAAAAACCACCCCACCACAAAAAACACCACCAGCAGCAAAAGCAAACCATAAACAAATAAAAAACCATGTTAAAACTCCACCCAGACAATCTAATGGGGCTCAGAGAACTTACTTAACGTGCTGATATTTCTGAGCTTCAGGTCATCTGAGCCTGCTTGCCTTCTCTTTAGGGTCAATAGTACCCCTGTTGACTTCTGCAGTACTGTCTTTGTTTCAGATGCCAGCTGAAGAAAACAAGCAGAATAAATTAATAACAGGGAGGTTCTGACCTATCTGTAGTACAATCGAGGGTTTTATTTTAGTTTACAAATGAAATTGTGAGTCCTTTGTTGCAGGGCTTTTCCCCAGCATGAAACAAGTGACTGAGGTGTTCTGTACCAAGGCAGTAGCTTAGACCTGAGGAAACAAGCTTGTTCTCATAATGAAGTACAACTAGTGGTACTCTAGAGAAGTGCTAGGCAAGCAAGCTTACCTTTGCTAGGATTGGAGAGCTCTTCACTGCTTCAGGAATATTCACTGTATGTGTTCTATCAGACTAGGGTGGCCTGGGAAGGAGTGAGGTGATTGTATATCTGTGTCCTGAGGTACAGAAGGACTAGCTAGAGGTGTGGCTAATCTGAAGGCAGAATGCCACTGCTCTGGGAGCTGTTGGCTTCTGCCTGTTAAACTGCATAGAATAATAATGCATAGCTGAGAAGTTGTGGTGATCTTCCTGTTCTCTCATCCAAGTCATCTTGCTATTTGCCTCTCCCTGTCAGATAACTACCATGTTTTATTCTCCTGTTCCTGCCTCACCTGGTCTGACCCAGTTGCCTTGCTCCTGTCAATTTCCTGATGAGTTCATTTTGCTATCAGTTCTGGGCGTAGAATGGGAAGAGTTTATACATAGAGAGATGGTAACGTACAGGAATATGGCAAAACCTGAGTGGGTATTACTTTCAAAAGTCACAAGAACTTTTTCCACATCTGCTCTCCAGCAGCAGTTTTGAGAGCAAAGGTGCTAGTGTTCCTGTGACTATAGCTAAATTCTTGCTACAATATGGGTTACAAGGCATTCAGCGTAGTCTTAAGTAGGGTACCAGAAGATACTGTATTAAGTAATTTTGCTGGGACTGTTTTAATCTTTATTTTTAATTAACTCTAAAATTAAAGGAATGAGTACCTTATAAAAGTTGAAAGTTGCTTTCAGGAGCAGGGCTACACTGGTATATTTTGCCTGAGTGTCTAGCAAAGGTTGAGTGTTTCAAGAATATCCTTCTTCTGTACAGTGCGGTGTCTTAATTGTCTTTTTGGTTTGTTATTTTCTATTTCTAGGCTTGTATTGAGTTATGAGAGGCAATACGAGCATGATGAAGAAAGGCCCCCCTTCTGCCTAGGCCATAATCCAGCAGTGACAATCACTTTTGTTTGCCCATCAAAGAGGGGAGAAGAGGTAACTTCAGTGTTTTACTCTGTGTTAACTAGTTGGTCTTTAACTTTTTTGTGCGTTATCTTTCATTTTTATTCAGGCCTGAAGAGAGCATGAATATTCCTGGCTTGTAGCTTGTGAAGAGTGTGAGATTCTAGATGTAGTCTTTAAAGTCTTCTAGAACTTAAGAAGTAACAAGAACTTGAGTAAAATTTCCCCAGGAGTGTGTTGTCTCTTGTATCGGTGAATTTGGTTGTCCCTTTAAAGGTTCAAGACTTTTCTCTAAGCATAGGATGGGCTTAGTGTAGGGTTAATCCTTGGCACAGAGCTTTGCTTGCTAATGAGCACTCTTCCTCTTCAGTCAGGCTGGGCATGCTTCTAGCTGTTGCCTGTTACTTGGTTTCTTTATTAATCTGTTTTTCCTCAGGGAAAAAATAGTAGCTAGTAAGTGTCATTGAATGGCAAGAGTCTGTCACTAAGCAGACTCCTGAGTTCTTGTTAACTTCAAATAAAATCTGTAGTGTTAAGCAACAACTCAGTTTATGTAGGACACTGTCTTAGCCTAACTTGAATGCAGTGTGACGGTCACTTCGATGTGATGCTGGGTAATTTCAGCAACCTGCACTCCTTGAATTGGGCCAAAGTGGCAAATGCTAATGCTCTACCATTTAATATAGTGATGCTTTTCACTGCAGGTTAGTGAAGAGGGAACTCCTGTCTGGCTAATTCTTGGTTTAATGTTTAGTCCATCACCTGACCTAGACAGGTACCATACTTCATTCTCGTTGCTGCAGAAACAAACCTGGCTCTTGTCTACTGTCACTTTGTCCTACCTTGCTATAGCTGTGCACTCTTGTAGTATGAGAAATATTACTGGTGATACTTGTGCCTGTAACTGACCTGATACCTGTATATCTCCAAGTTGTTCCCATGGATGGCAGAAATACAGATTTATGAAACACTTTGAATTTCTAATGTTTCACTTTAAAGTGAGGAAAACCAAGACTACTGCTTCTCCTAGACATGCAAAAGTATTTCACTACAGAAAACTCATCTGACAGAAGTGTTGGCTAAAGAGTTCTCAAATGTCTGTGTCTTGATTTGGACCAAGGGAATCAAAGTTGCTAAAAAAACAGTGTCTAAAAGTCTGCTTTGCCTTCAGAGAACATTTGATCTCTATTCCCTGCATTGAGGACTTCTCTGAGGCAAACACAATCCAAGCTTAGGCCATTTGGGCCCATATCTTTGCTTTTCCCAACACATTAGGGAAAAGTACTTTTTAAAGTACTTTTCTCCTGTTCTCCCTCTAATGTCTGATGCTTTACTTCTGCTTAGACTTGTAATAGTTTGCCACATCATTTATAGCACCTATTTCTGAGAGGCCAGAAACGATGTTTCACATCTTGAGTAATTTAGAGGTGAAGTAGTTGTTACTGATCTTAAAGGAATGTGATACTGTTGTTTTAAAGATTATATTTCAAGTAAGTCTACTTATAATTTAAATTCTGTTCACTTCTATATCAAGAGTGCAGGTCCCAAACTTACAGCAAAAACAAATTGCCGGTATGAAATTGAGTGGGTTACTGAGTATGCCTGTCACAGGGATTACCTGGAGAGCAAGAACTGTCTTCTGACTAATGAACAACATGATATCTCCATTGATTTAAGTCCACTTAATCAATTTTCAGGTAAGCTCAGTATTTTTCTTTTGTGTTTGTGGTTCTTACTAGCCAGTTTTGCATTTCCATATTTAGGGACAGAAAGAATGTCCTCTATAGATACTTGGAGTTTCATGTCTGTCCTGATTGTTAAAACACTTATTTGTTTGTTATTCATTCAGAATATGTCTCACCCTATTTTGCCAAAGATGACAAAGAGGAGTATTACTATTACTTGAATGTATGCGGGAAAACCACTGCAGGTAACTGCAAGGACGGCACACAGTATATTTCATCTTGCCAAGTAAAACGTTCAAATAACCAGAAAAAAGTGGCAGGAAGATTTGCGAACCAAACCCTAAGGTGTGTAAGTGCTCTTTAGCCCTGCTAACTGGTCTGACTGGTCTTTGTTTCCTGCTTTGATGCTTACTTACTTGTCATGTAATCAATAGTTGATACAAAATGCAAGCATTTTTGCTCACTTTTTTGTCAGAAAAACTGTAACAGTACCAGGATAGCATTAGCAAACAGAGGAGCCAGTGATGTTGGCAGAGGCCATTGTCTAGACAGGAAGACTTCCACTGACTTAGTTGTCCCAATTGCAGATTGTGCTGTACTGCCTGTTGTCTTCCTTTTTTCATGTTTTACATGTAAAGCGGTATTAGAAGAAGCTGATTCCCAAGTGGCTTATAGGGACAATAGTTTGCATGAGATTGTAAAACAGATTAATTCATGTAGGTACGATCTTCCATGTTGTCTGTGACAGATTTGTTGCAGTGATCTTCCGGGAAGTATGACTTCCTCCACTTGCAAAAACAGCCACACAATAAACTAACGGGAATAGATATTCCACCATACCTAGGGGAGCTTTAGACCATTCTTTAAACTGTATAGAAATTAATGAAAAGTGATCAGAAAAAATCAGGGGATGCAAGCCATTGTTGCTGTAGAAATGTCAGTATTGATGTTGAATTAGCATTTGTTTTCCCATGGAGTGAGACAAGTTATAAATGAACAAGAATGTGACTTCTGTTATGTGAAGAACACTGTGTGATTGTCTAACCGCACATTTCTATCTAAAACTGACTTAGATACTCTGATGGGGATCTCACTTTAATTTATCCGAATGGGGATGCATGTAGTTCCGGCTTTCAGAGAATGACTGTCATAAACTTCGAGTGCAATGAAACAGCGGGTGAGTAACAAGCTGTGACAGCTCTGCTCAGGGTTTGACTTTCGTGCTTGCTAGTAGACCTTATGCTCAAATGAATGCTTGCTTTGAGCCACAGCTAACACAAGAAATAAATATTGTTACAGTAAGCAGTAATTTTAATGTCTGGCAGGATGTGCTGTGTAGTAGCACTGCTAGTCTAAATTTACACTGATGATTGAGAAGATGGAAGTATAAAAGAACCTTTTTTTTTTCTTAGCCAACGGTAAAAAAACCAGAAATGCAAGTCCTCTGCAGCAAAAGGATTTTTGTCTTCCTCGCTCATTGCTAGTCCTCAAGTCTCCTTTCTTTTTTCCCCTTCCCCCTCTAGAAACCTAATATCTGTTTGTCTGTTTTCCATGTTAAGGTAATGATGGTAAAGGAACTCCAGTATTCACCGGTGAAGTTGACTGCACCTATTTTTTTACTTGGGATACAAAATATGCATGTGTTAAAGAGAAAAAAGATCTCCTTTGCAGAGTTACTGATAAGAGAAAACACTATGACTTGTCACCTCTTATTCGCAGTTCAGGTATGGCAATGAAAACTAGCTTTCAGTTACTTTTGTCCTGAGTTTACATGTCATCTCTAGTGCTATTCTTTAGCTGAATATTAGTCAGCCTTTGCTATTCTTAGTGAATTTCTGGGATGCTGGTGTTTGCTTCCCTCATTACAAACAGACTGAACGCCTTATGAAAGTAGCCATATCCATGATTGCCTCGGTTGCTGCCATCTTAAGTGGTTTTAAGTCACAGAATCACAGTATGAGTTGGAAGGGACCATTAAAGATCATCTAGCCCAACACCTCTGTCATGGGCAGGCACACCTTCCACTAGACCAGTTTGCTGAAAGCCTCATCCAGCCTGGCCTTGAACACTTCCAGGGATGGGGCATCCACCATCTCTCTGGGCAACCAGTGCTAGTCAGAATCCAGCATGGCTCAGCAGCTTCCGCCCAGTGATTTGTGCAAAGGGAATACCTTTGGACCCATCCATAAATGGCAGGATTTGGCAGCTATGGCTTCATGGGACAGACGCAGGTGTAATCTCAGCTGGTGGGGGAATGGAGCTGAGATTAGGGCTTCTGTGTGCTGGGGGATACTCTGAAGGAGAGGTCATCACACAAATGTGGGGTCTTCTGTAATAAAAGGCATTTTGGCATGGAGATGCTGGAACAATTTAGCCAGATGACTTGTTCTTAACAACCCTCTGTATTTCAGAGTCAGCCCAGAACTGGGAAGCTGTGGACAGTAGCTTTTCGGAGGTAGAAAGGAAACATTACTACATCAATGTCTGCCATAAAGTGTGGAAGAGAGGAGGAGCTTCCAGCTGTTCAGATGGTGCTGCTATTTGCTCTGTAGGTGAGTCAGGGGTTTTTGTTCATGGTGTTTCTGGAGTTTTTTTGGTTCATTGTTTTTTTTAAGCCTCTGAAGGCTTGGCACTTTCTCTGCAAATGGCGTTGGTTGTCCTGAGTGCCTTCATTTATTCGAGGAAACAGAAGTTAGGAGCATGTTTCTCTTGTGATCTCAAAGATGCTTGAAGAAATAATGCAAGTAGCTTTTTCTAACTAAAGAGCCATAGGCTTTGTAGCATGGTTTGGCAAGGTGAAATCAATGTTTTCTCATTAACTAGACAAATGGAAAGTCTTAGTATCTAACAGAAGCTTCACTTCTTTTCAGAGAAACAAAAGTTCTGTATTTACTGTCTTTACAGATAAGCAAAACAACAGTAAGAGTCTTGGAACATTTGTATCTTCTCCCAAAAAGGTTGGAGAAAATATTCAACTTATCTATTCAAATGGAGACAGCTGTGGTTCTAAAGAAAAAATCCAAACGGTCCTCACTCTAATATGCAGACCAGGTGAGAACATCCACACCCTGCTCATTGATCCAGTTAAAAACTGAAAGTCATTAATAAGCCCAGACATGAGTGCTAAATATTAGCATGTGCTTTTATCTCTTTCTATGAAAAAGCTTGAAGCATCATGGTTTGTTTACTAGAATGATGACAATGTAATCGTAGGTATTTAGTTCTGTTTACCTTTTATGCAAGTACTCTTTAAAAACCCTTGAGAAGGTCTCTTGAAATAAGATTCTTCCAAACATGGTTAAAGTATGTTTAAGTGTTTAAAACTCCACAAATATCTGGAAGCTATACGAAGCACTTTCTTTCCCTAGATTGTCTTGATGGGAAAGAGTGGTTCTGAACTGAGATCAGATACTTTAGCCTTCTTTTCCAATAAGTATGGTTTGTATCTAAATTGCTGGCAGTTTATGAAAAGCAGAAATGTTTGCAGAAGTTATTGTTCATGTTGATTATGATAGCCTGATAGTTAACTATCTCCCAGGGAAATAGAAAACCTGTGTTCCTCTACGTCAGCCTGAGGAAGTTGAAACTTCCAAGTGTGCTGGCTGTTAGGATCAGATTATGCACTATTTCCTAATACAGCTATTGCTTTGTAGTAAAACACCAGTTTTGTGTGTCAAAGTAGACATTTTTTTTCAAATATTGTGATAGTTTTCAGGAGCAGATTGAGCCCTGCACCTTTACTTCTGGGCTAAACTTTTATTTTGGGGAGGAGGATGCAAAGACTTAATGAAAAATAATTTTGGTTCCATTTTCAAAGAAGAGGTACTTTAACAGTTATCTTGGTCTGGTTTTCAGGGTATTAGTGTTCTTAGGTGTAGATTCCTAGTTCCTGTTGGCAGTTTGGCTGTCTGTATGCATAACACGTTGCTCTTGTGATACCAGGTGATCTAGAAAGTGCTCCAATCTTGATGGCCGAGCTTGAGTGTTCGTATGCATTTGAGTGGTATACTGCTGCTGCCTGTGTCCTGTCTAAAACTGAAGGAGATGACTGTCAAGTCTCTGATCCTCAGGCAGGTATGTATTTCTGTTGAGCAAATTGAAAGGTCATTAGGGATAGAACTTGTGTCACAACAAGTAAGTCCTTATGATACTCAAGAACAAAAGTGAGTTCAGCCTAATGCTAAGCATCCACGGTTTTAAGTGCATGCATATAGAAGATGAGAACAGCATGAGCTTAATACTCCCCTAGTGAATGTAGGAAAATAGATGTAATGTGTATTTTACTGAAGTAAATCTCTCTGTATAAGAAACCATGCTTTTCGTTTGTCCATTTTGTTTCTGGAACAGTAATTACATAGAAAGAGACTTATTCAGTGGGAGGTGAACTAGCCATGTGAGTGACTGAATCAAAACCTGTGAGAGACATCAGGACAAAATCAAACTGATAAAGTTTATTCCTTCCTGATTAGGCTTCTCTTTTGATTTATCACCTCTGGCCAAAGCAAAAAGTTACTATACAGTTGATACTGTGGAGTACTTGTTTTACATAAGCATCTGTGGCAGTCTGCCTGATGACCTGTGTCACACAAAATCGGCAGCTTGCCAAGTAACAAAAAGGTGAGTAACTAATTCTGTTGTCTGTAAGAGATCTCCTGTTGCATGATGTGTTGTTGTCTGTGTGCAACAATAAACAATTTGCATGTAAAGTAATTACTGGGCTACCTGTAATAGATTAAGGTAATTTGCATATAATTTGCAGTAATTATGCTGCCAGCTGTTTCAAGCCAAATGCACATACATGTTATCTTGCTTACAACTAGTGAGATGGAATGTGCCCATTGCTCTCCCTTTTGTTATCCATAGGGACTATAAACTCTAGATTAACTGCTGCAGTTGTATTAAGGCAACCTACAATCCAGAGATTGAGGGTCAGCTGTATTCCAAGTGCTGGCCTAAAGAACGTGAGCTTGCTGCACTTGGGATGAGCAGTGGCTGCCTTAGGCAGAGGTGAAGCCCAGAGTTTGGATGTTGCACCATATGGCCTCAGGCTGTGCCAGTGGAGGTTTAGATTAGATAGTAGGAAAAATTTCTTCATGGAAAGGGCTGTCAAGCATTGAAACAGGCTGCCCAAGGAAGTGGTGGAATTGCTATCCCTGGAGGTGTTAAAAAAATGTGTGGATATGGACTTGAGGACATGGTTTAGTGGTAAAGATTTGGTGGTGGTGCTAAGATGATGGTTGGACTTGATGATCTGGGAAGTCTTTTCCAACCTTAACAATTTTATGATCTCCATTACTAAACGTACTGCGCAGGCATGGTCCCAGTGTGTACTGCTACTCTGACAGCATCATTGCTTTTGCCTCCTACAAGCTGTGTCTGAGGTAATCTCTGCACTTCAGGTTCCAGGTCAGCCTGCTGCCAGAGATGGGGTGCAGTGCAAACACTTGCAGCTGTACGTGAGCTGGCTCTGAGTTACTTCCAGTCAAGGACAGTTCACTGCAGACCCTGAAAATGTTCTTCAGAGGAAGATGGTCAAGCTAGGTCTGATAGAGTCAATGTTAAGTCAGAGTGAAGAAACACTCCTGAACCAAAGCTGATACCGAATGGAGAGCTGTTGTGCAGTGCTAGGTCTTCAGTGCCCATATGTAATCGGATGAGGCCAGTTTGGCTCCAAGATGAGGGTGTCTGCAGTTTGACTTTTGCTTTGGAGAATGAGAACTTGATGGTATTGTCATTCTTTTAGAGAAGGGAGTATTAAAGTTTTCTAGATATCTAAGCAATATGTATTCCTTTCCTTTCCAAAGGAGGACATCTGTTAATGTTTTGTTTCCTTTTGGCAGCATTCTTTTTATCCCAGCTCACTGAGGTCTAATCAACCTTATTTTATTATTATGTCTTACTATGGTGTCTTGTATAAACTTACTTGCATGGTTACTATTTGTAAGACTTCTTAATGACAGAATTAATTTTGCATTCTGTTCCCTCTCAAAACTCACTTTTTCATTTCTAGTAAGGATCAGTCTTGGAGTCTTGGTCTGCCCAGTTCCAAGCTTTCATATTATGATGGCCTGATTCAGTTGACCTACAAAAATGGTACAGCATACAACGATGAGAATAAAACGCAGCGATCTACCCTTATAACTTTCCTGTGTGACCGTGATGCTGGAATAGGTCAACCTGAATATCAGGTAAGAAGTTCTATATGAAGAAAGGAAGGATCTTCATCCTAAAATACTGACAAGAATAACTACTAGGTCAGTACAAACAGAGTGTTATGTGTGGAAATATCCAGTATCTATAAAGCAGACTAAAAGAAATAGTTATTTCTCTTGGTATGTTTGACTCTTGTCGCAGCTATAAAGCTTACCTTGACCAGTGAACAGTAAACTGTTTACCTGGATCCAGATTCTTACCTCACTCTCCTCTAGTCTCTGGGCCACATTATTATTAGTGCCTTTGATCATCTTGTATTTCTAGCTGGGAAAAAACAAACTGGCTGACAAGTAACAAACGGTAGGACTGTGTGTCCTGTAAGACAGCAGACAGCAGTTTAAAAGAACCAGAGTAGGTTTTTTTGGCAAGAGCATTTTTGGTGACACAGGGAATGACAACATCTTTAACAGAACAGACCAACACAAATCAGTCTGAGAAAGTATATCCCAAAACCAAGGGGAGATGGCAAGCTTGACATATAAAGGAGTAGCTGTGAGTCGCAAAGTTGTCTGTGTGGAAACCCTCTCTGACCTATTCTGCTCATTTGTAGAAAGAAGATAGCTATACCTACAACTTCAGGTGGTACACTGAACATGCTTGTCCAGAAATTCCGCTGGAATGTGTTGTGACTGATCGCGACACCATGGACCAATATGACTTGTCAAGGTAGGAAAGTAACATGTGCAGTGTAACTTGGCTATTCTAGTTAGTGTGTTGAAATCCCTCTAGTATACTGACTTGCCTCCTAGGATGTAAACTGACTTTTTGGGATGGTTTTGCTTATAAAAACTTACTACCTTGTCATCTGTGCTCTATGTCCCAGGAGTATTCTTTCTAATGGTAGCACTTAAAAATGAGGGGGAAAAGTTACTCTGGAATGCCTTAAGGTTGCTCTGTTTCTTGAGACTGGGAAGGCTAGAGAGAGTCTATGAAGAATGTGTGTTCTTAGAGCAGAACTTTCTCTTTCTGCTCAGATTAGCAAAATCTGAGAAGAGAGGTGAAAACTGGTATGCTATGGATAATTCAAGACCAAGTGAGCGCAAGAAGTACTACATAAATGTCTGTCGACCCCTGATTGCTGTCCCAGGATGTGACCGGCGAGCATCTGTCTGTCAGATGGAATATAAGCTTGTTTCTGTGAGTACCCTTTCCATCCCAGCTCAGAGCTGGTTTGCCATGAGTGAGATTGAAACAGACACGAGTGAGATTAAGACAGCCATGTGAATTCTGACTCCTTGTGCAAAGGAATATTCTGTGTACGCATAATGGTTGCATAACCACAGCAGAATGGTAGACCTCCTGTTCACCTCTTCAAAGACGAAAGCTTTAATTTTTACGAGTGTACCAATGTCATGTTTGACACTCATGATTTTTTCCCTGTGTTTCAAAGGCAGACAAACTGCATCTCTTCTTTATGAATTGCTGGAGTCTCAGAGACTGCTAGGAATACACATTTCTTTAGGAACAGGCTGTCCTCCTGGATATTTTGTCATGCTTCTGGCTTGTTTTAGATTCAACTGCGGAAAAAATTTGTTTAAGGGTACTTTGTTGCCTCCCCACCTTCATTGTGGAGGTGGTCTGTTAAATATGTGAAACAGAATGGGAGAGAAATGTAGAGGTATCTCTATACCTTTGTTATCTTCAAAACTCCCAAGATAACCTGTGTACAAGAGTATTGTAGTAGGTATTTTCTTTTTGGTTGTATCTGTTTTTTTAAATGTTGCTGTTTTCTTTATTTCTAGGCTTTTTATTCTGAAGTCACCTCTATTAGTAATCTTGGTGTTGCCAGCAAAGAACTAGTAATTGAAAGACCTGGACACGTTTCTCTAACCTATGCAAATGGCTCTGTGTGCATCAATGCTGATGGAAAGACAACTACTTATACCACCACCATCCACTTTGTCTGTTCCAGGGGCACTCTTGTAAGGACAAATGATCTTCCAGTTGTTATTTCATCATAGTAGGTTTCTCATCCTATAACATGAAGCCACGTGAAGATGTGTAGTGTATAGCAGATTTGTGACAAGGGAGACTTCTTGAGGTGTTAAAAGAGATATAAAAACAAAGCTGATTTAGATGATAGAGAAGCACGTCTGAATATTTTATCATGAACAAGAACTAGATTAAAAACTAGCAGCTTTGATGGACAGTAATATTTCAGACTAGTCTAATTAGCATGAAAAATACATGAGGACTTAAAACTGCAAACATTACGGACCCTCTTAAGAGGAAGAATATTGTAAAGTGTCTCTTCAGGCTTAGGTTCTGCATCTTCCGTAGACTGTTAATTCCAGAGTTCTTAAATCTGTAGAGTTTTCAGTGATACAACTCCACATACTGAAGTTTAGACTGAGGGGATTATTAGACTTAAGCTTGCGTAGACTTGTTCTTCCTGGTTTTGTGAATCTGCGGGTCTTACTCTCATCACCCACATGATCTTTAGCCTAAGAGGTGTGGTGAAAAACCTGTGACATGGAGCAGTTATGAACTACTTTGCTTTTGTCTGAAAGCACTGACATGAAGTGTATATAATTAATATTCCTGTTACCTTGTTACCTCACCTAACAGACTTACGTTGCTTTACTTTTGCTTTTTTTTTTTTTTTTAAATTATGGACTGTGTATTATACTCCAAAACTCTTCAAAGCTTAGACTGAGACAAGATATAGTTACACATGTCTAGATTAAATATTGAATTTAATCTGAATATTTGAATGTCAGATTCAGTTCTTGGCTAATGCTTGGTGACATGGTAAGTGTTTAACTGGACAAAGTTTTCAGTGATGACCTTCAAAGTAAATAGGGGAGAGAGAAGTTGGGTGGGAATTGTGTGCCTTTGTAGTGAAGTCTTTTAGAAGAACCTGACAGTTTCTCGTAAGGTGGAATCTCAAACATGAGAAAGTGATAGCTATTACACTTACTCTGGTCTTCCTCTGCAATCTGTTTCCAGAGTAGCAGCCCACGGTTTATAGCTATTCTGGATTGTGTGGCCACCTTCTTATGGGAAACTGAGGCTGCTTGCCCAATCAAGGAAACTAAAGATGATTCTCAGGTGAGAAAGGAGAATGTAAATTGTATTTGTAGTCTCAACGTACTATTTTTTTTCTAGCACTCTTGGTTGCTGTGTTTAAATGGCTCTTGAAGAAAACTAACTAAAGTGATGTCTTAAGTTGGTCATAATGGAGTCTTGTGATATCTTACTGCTTTATTTTTGAGGTGTTTCTGAAATGTCTGACTTCTGACCAAAGTATTCAGGTGCTTTCTCTTGAGAACATTTTACTTGCTCTTGTAATTGAATGTTTCATTCCCTTGCTATGTTGCTAGTAAAACTGAGTTTATATGTAAGGGTATGTATTGTTTGTGCAGATCATCAAATGAGACTTTTCTTTTTTCCCGCTAAACGCTCAGATTAGCTCAGTTGGTTGGAGCATGGTGCTAATAACACCAAGGTTGAGGGTTTGATCCCTGTTCAATCCCCATACAAGCCATACATTAAAGAGTTGGACTCAGTAGTCCTTGTGGGTCCCTTCCAATGCAGAATATTCTGTAAAATCTACTCAGTTGCTTCTACTTTACAGGTCTCAACAAACACATTAGTGTGAAGACAGCCCTCAGTTAAAATTTCCTTGCTCTTAGCTAATATGATAGATGCCATCTGTTAAATTCCACTTTGATACGTTGGTGTGGCTGATGTCAGTGGACAAAAAGAATTGAATAAATGTATAAAAGAATTGAATGAAGCTACTGCCAGAGCTGTGTTCTGGTATGCGGGCTAGGAGTATGTCTTAATCACTTCTTTGGTTCTTGAAACAAGTTAGAGGCAAAACCTAAACAGAAGAAATGCAGAAGGAGAAAATATTTGTGTTGTAATTTTTTTTTCCCCAGTCCTGCTCTGTGCAAGATCCAAACACTGGCTTTCTGTTCAACCTGCAGCCATTAGCTTCTGAGGAAGGCTATACGGCTACTGGTAATGGGAAGACTTTCTCGGTAAGGATTTTGCCTGTACAGTCTGTTGTTTATGAGTACTGTTTTTGTACTTTTTTGTCTTGCTTAGTGATCTAGTGGAGCTTTCGCTCAGTCCTCTTTCCTGCCAGCTCCTGTGTCCTAAGCACTGTGATTGAGAGAAGAAATGAAAGATAACTTCATTCATCTTAGATAGTCTTAAAAGCATTAAACTTCTGGTTCTTGGCAAGCATAAGGTTGCCACACTTTTGAGGCTACCTTTTTGAGATGATTTTCCCCTTATGGACTCTGTTGTGTACTACCAATTTATCTGCTGATTCTGAAGAAATTGACAGGGAAGGCCTAGAAAGGAATCTATCTGTCCATATCAGTGTTTGTAATGTAATCTGCATGTGTCAGTAGTCCTAGGCTGTCGCAGATAAGCTAAGACTAAGATACTACTACTGTAGTAGTATCTTAGTCCAAGAATAAACTTGCTGAACTACATCCTGTACTTCTAGTGGGGAGAATTTGTGGACCCTGTAATCTGAAGATTGAGGATACTGTTACTGTATTATAGTTGAAATGTCTGTTGTTTCCAGACTGCAAGACAATCATGTTGTTTGAATAAAAGGGGGGTTTTACTGATGTAGAAATGGCTATGTGGACCTTGTTTTTCTGATGCAGTTAATACTATGTACCTCTACATGTTTTCAAAACTTCTAGCTAAACATTTGTGGATACTTGCCATATTGTGGTAAAATCAATGGCAAAACAGCTGCTGGCTGTGAAAGAGAAAATCTGACACCTGTGAGGTGGGTGGAATTGGACAAAACCCTCTCTCTATCCAGTGAAGGGTTTCTAACTCTTACCTACAGAGGTCCTCTTCGTGTGGAATCAGGTGAGTTCAGGAAATACACAGTGGAAATGGATGCTTGTGTTGTAAAAACTTAGTGTGAGTGGTCTTCA
Source organism: Aleadryas rufinucha (assembly GCA_013397815.1). Taxonomy (NCBI): domain Eukaryota; kingdom Metazoa; phylum Chordata; class Aves; order Passeriformes; genus Aleadryas; species Aleadryas rufinucha. The sequence goes on along the minus strand of VZTH01004802.1, from coordinate 290,069 downwards.
TTCCTTCTTTTGTTTGTGTGCTGAAGTCTATTTGGCTTGGTATTAATTACATAAACAAGCTGGTTCATATGGAAATTTCAGAGAGAAATAAAGTTATGCAGCATGGTAAAGGCTCAGTTTGCAATAAAGTATGTGCATTTCAAAACTCCAGGAAAGTGACTCAATACAGTATAGGGTTTTTTCCTTAGCAGATGAAAAATACTGGTCCTTGCATGGAGAAATGAATAGTCAAATTGGGAAAACAAATAAAGTGAACTCTGGCTCTTCTAAGTGAAGTAATAGCTTTTATCTTTAGTTTCATGGATAATGCTCTCTAAAGTTGTTTCATATCTGAAAGGTCAGTTTTCAGTAAGCTTATACTCGCCTGTATGGAATTTTATGAATTAGTGCTCTGATGCTTCCTGTACACCTACTTTATGAATTTAAGTCTCTTCTGCAGATAAAAGGAATGAAAAATGTTTATCTAGTTTTTTGATACTACATGCTCTCCAATTATACTGAAACTGAGCTTCATAGAGAGGAATATGACATTTTAACAACAAAAGACTTTGGGAAAAGTGGATTTTGGATTCAGGACCCTCAGATGCTTCTGCATGCTTGTCACTTCTTGAGGACTAAACAGAGCTTAAAATATACTGCTTTGGTAGGATCAGTATTATTTGCTGCAGTCATTACACTGAACTTCTTATAAACAAACAGAACCCCCAAACCCACAACTTTGTCTGATGTAATTTAAAAGCAGCTGTTACCACTGGTGATATTTTAAAGCTTTTCTGTTTCTTCATGTATGTCAAAGAACATAGGGAACACAGGTCAGTGAAGGTAATTATGTTCTTGAAATACGTCAAGGCATTTTGGTCTCTTATTTTTAGAGGTAGTTGTGGCTCCTAGGCAATTTTTCATAGCTCTCTAAAGAAGGTTTGCATATTTACAGCTAAAACTCATAAGCAGTAAGGTAGTTTTATCCTTGAAGCAGTTAGTAATAAGAAACTGTTAGAAAATTCTGAACTCAAGTATTAGCTCGAACTTAAATTCCAGTGTTCCAAACAGAACCATCAGCAGAGAAATGTTTGTTTTACAGGAACATCAGACATGTTCAGAGTGACTTTCATTTGTAATGATACATATCCTGGAAAGCTTAAGTTTGTGCGTGAAGAGATAAACACTGTGCTGGACGTCCATGATACTTTTTTTGAGTTTCACACAGCTCTGGCTTGTGCTCCTGCTCCTGTGGATTGTCAGGTTACAGGTAAGTACCTGGAATTTGAGTGGGCTGTGTCCCATGTTGGAAGGATTAACTGAAAAGCAGACTGCTGCTCAGTAGAGGGCTTTAAGAATACCTATTGTGAAGACATTTGCAAGACTTAAAATCTTTATAGAAGTTGTAGGGTGGGAGAAGAGGCAAGTTGTTTGAAGCAGGCTTAACTTACAAAAACATGGAAAGAAGCTAATTTAAAATATTGTGGTATACACAAGAAAGCTGAAAATGACTTTGAAAACATTTTATCCTTATTGTGACTGATGCTGCTTCAGCCCAACTCTGAAGCAAATGAGTTAATTTAGTATTGACATCTGTAAAAATACACCTGTAAATTGTGGAGAAGTTACATTTGGGAAGTAACTGTCAAGAGAACTATGTTCTGCATTTGGCATAGTGATGTTTTTGTGGCAACAGTACATTCTCTTAATACATATCTAATGGGATTCTGAAAATTATTTTGAATTGTGTATTTGTCAGTGAAACTCGTATAGTTTCGAACTCAGTTCTACTCTAAGTATTAAGTTCTCTCAGCTTACTGCATTTCTTCCAGATGCTGCTGGCAATGAGTATGACTTAAGTGACTTGAGCAAAGAGGGTGAGCCATGGGTTGCTATCGACACTTCAAAGGAAGCAAAAAAGCGAACATTTTTCTTGAATGTCTGCAAGCCCTTGCCCTACGTGACTGGATGTCCTGGTAAGCCAAGTGGCAAGCAATTCTTAACCTGTGGCTTCTGATGCAAGACCTTATAGTCAGAATGATGTCCCTGGGTATTTTAGTAGGATTGATTGGCTCCTCTCCATTTAATCACAGAAGTAGCATGGACCTGGGTGACATATGTCGGGAGTATTAATAAACAGACTTTTGCAAATGGAGAGCAGTCTTAATGCTTATCGGGACTCTTGCATTGAGATGTATACGAATGCATTTGGGAAAATTGCACTGAGGGCAGTATTTGCTGGGATCTGTGATTTTATTATTATTTTTTAAATAAGATAGGAAAGTGTCATAGTTTAACCCCAGCCAGCAATCAAGCCCCATGCAGCTGCTTGCTCACTTCCCCACCAGCAGGATTGGGGAGAAAATCAGAAGGGTGAAGGTGAGAACTTGCGGTTTCAAGTAAAGACAGGTTAATGGGCAAAGCATAAGCTGTGCATACAAACAAAGCCAAACAAGGCATTAATTCCCTGCTTCCCATGGACAGGCAGGTGTTCAGCCATCTCCAGGAGGGCAGGGCTGCATCATGTGTAATAGTGACTTGGGAAGACAAACAACATCATTCCAAATATTCCCCCTTCCTCCTTCTTACCCCCACTCTATATACTGAGCATGATGTAATATGGTTTGGAATATTCCTTTGGTCAGTTTGGGTCACCTGTCTCCACTGTGTCTCCTCCCACCCTCCTGTGCACCCCCAACTTCCCTTGCCACATGGCAGTATGAAAACAGAAAAGGCCTTGGCTCTCTGTAAGCCCTGTTCAGCAATAACAAAAACATCTCTAACAACCCTATGTTCAGCACAAATCCAAAAACATAGCCCCATACGCACCACTGTGAAGAAAATTAACTCTACCCAGCTGAAACTAGTACAGAAAGTCACATGTTGTTGAAGCCTCCTAACTGAATGTGACCAGAATGAGAAGCTCATGCCATGTCTTACTGCATTTCTAGCCAGTTTGATATATTTAACACTACTGTAGTCTCTTAGAAGTCTGTGGAGCCAGATAAATTAGTGCAGTTTGAAAGATTTCAGTGTATGCAGGACAGTAACTTGTTCTATTCCTCAAAGGCTTTAGGCACACAATGTCTCTATCTGTATTTATGAATGTGTGTGTTGTGTTCTACTTTGGGAGTTTGAGACAGTTTACTTCAAAGCTCTCTTAAAGCTACCCTCTTATATTATTTTACAGTAAATTTAACTCTAATTGTCAAAGCTTTGAACTAAAACCCAGTTCTTTTCCTGTAGGTGGTGCCATAGGATCTTGTGTGAAATACACTGATAAAAGCAAGAACCTTGGAGTCATTCAGATAAACCCCCAGGCTGCTACTGATGGGTCGTTAAGCATTATCTACTTGAATGGTGACACATGCAAAGATAATCAGCGTTATTCTACACGTATAATCTTCCAGTGCGATCAAACAACGGTAATTTTCTGTTCTACTTGCTGTTAATGAGGATTTTAGTGCTTGTAACAGAATAGACTGTGTTTACTGCTCTTAAAATGGAGAGACTGGTTCTAAAAAGTAAAAACTTACATACTGGGTTTTTCCTTGTCTCTTCTTAATAAAGCTCTGTCTGCTTTACTGAACCTGTAGAACACAACAGTGAACACTTGGAATCCTGTGAGCCACCAAAAGTATCTCTTTGCTGAACATGAGTACTGAAATTTGATAGTGGAGGTCTTAGTGCAACTGCAGTAAAAAAAAAAAGCCATGCATGTATGTTTTGAGACTTGCAGTGTAATTATTAGTAAGCTTCCTTCATATGGCTCTTTTCTGCAGGGCTCACCAGTTTTGGAGGAAGAGAATGACTGTGAGTTTGTCTTTGTTTGGAGGACCTTGGCAGCCTGTCCTGTTCACAAAGCAGAAGGTAAGTGTAGTTATTTGAGCTTTAAAGTATCAATCAAACTGTACAAGTAGTAAATACTTATGAAGCTATGTTGGTTTCTTGCCCTGTGACTGTTTCTGTAAAAAGTGTTGGCTTGTGGAGAGATGTCTGTTCTGAGCTTTAAACTAACTACAAATCCTATCTAATGTTAAAAGTACAAGTTAGGATGACAGGCAAATGTACTAGCTTATCTAGGGAAAGACGACAGAGTAATAATGCTATTTTAAGAAAGCATTGTACTGCCCTGTTAAATCACAGACAGACTTGCTAGTAAATATTAAAGCATCAGGTTTTACAAGAACAGAGTTGATTCTATGCCTGGCAAGTCATTCCCTTGTCTCTCACTAAAGACTGGAAGCAAGGCTTAAACTTGGCCGTTGTTAAACAGTGGGGGAGAGACCAGTGGGAGAGTCTCAGTTTGCATTTGAACTCCAGGATGTGCAAAAAGGAATCACAAGTTCTAGTTCTGGTACTTGATTGTCTCTTGGAAGGTTGAGTGTGTAGGCATCTTGTCTGTCTTTGCAGGCTTCGTTTTGCAGCTTGTAGATAATTCCTTATAAAACATCTGGATTTCCTGTAAAGGATCTATCACAATGGTCCTAGACATTATTGAAACTGTCAGTGATCTCATGTGGCGTGAAGAATGTTCACAAACTACTGCTCTGTAGCACATAATTACTGTGCAGGACACTGGTGACTGAATTGTGGTTTTGAAGGGAGGAAAACTGGTGCCTTTAGCTTGGTACCAACTTGTATGATTGAGAGGAGCATAATGTTCATGTGATACAATCTCATGATTTTTTTAAAGCTTCAGAATATTTAGCAAAGGGTCACTTTAAAACTGAGGACTTGATCAACAGCAAAGTCACTGATGTATATCAGCTAATGAGAATCATGAAACGAGAATTTTCCTAAAACTTCTTTTATATACATCTTTGTAGATTTGTAAGCTGGAGTAAATATTTCCTGTGACTGGTTATTTTTTTAACTCAGCAAACTTCAGAGCTGTTAAAAGAAGATACAAGACTGACATCTAGGACACCTTTTGCTTTGATCTTGTGACCTTGCTGTTCTTTCCAGATAATTAAGCAAGTTCTGGACTTAGTGTCTCTGATTCTGTACTTAACCTTCAGCACAGCTGAAGGAAGCACTTGAGACCACTCTGAGGTAGTGTTTGAACTACAGTGTGAGTTTTACTTCTTGCTTTAATGGCAGTTATAAAAGAAATGTGCCATTTATGTGTAGTCACACAGTTCTAGATATTGGTGACTTCACAAAATGAGCTGCTTAGCTGAACTAAGATCATTCTTCAGTGTCACTGCCCTAAAGTAGCTACTCGTTTTTGTGGCCTTATTTGTCCAGTAAGCCTTAACTGTCCCCAGTGTATTTGGCAAGGCTAGTAGAGCTTAAGTTGTATTTTAAATTCTTAACTTCTCTTTAAAGGAAAGGATTGCCAGGTGAAAGATCCGAGGTATGGTCACGTTTTTAACCTGAAGCCACTTTCTGATAAAGACCGAAAAGTGAGTACAGATGAGTATGACTACTACTTCAGAGTTTGTGGAGAAATAACAGGACCTTGCAGCGCAGAAGGTCACAATGTTGCAGAAGGTCACGGTGTTTCATCCTGTCAAGTAAAGAAGACGGACAGTACTTTCAGAAAAGTAGCAGGTACTGCACTTCCTAGGGAACGGGAAGATTAGCCAGGGTGTAATAGAAGAAGGATTCTTGCTAATCTTGCACATCTAATGAGATAAAGCACCTCACCGCTCCTGCTCAATGTGCAGATAAAATGTCATACATGTGGTTACCTTGACGCTCAGTTATGAATGAGCTCAACCTTGCTGTACTGGAGTAGTAGTCACTCAATAACTAGATTGCAAGTTTCAGAGGAAGATTGAGGTCTATCAATTCTTGAATTGTGCATGTTATTGCTGTTTATGTGACCCTGTTGCCAGAGGCATTACTGCAGTTGTGTGTTTACTGTAGCAGTTGACTTTTCTCAACTCTTTGCTTCTAGGCTTACATACAGACAAACTGACTTTCAAAAATGGCTTAATAATGATTAATTACACCAGTGGAGAAAAATGCCATAAAATATATGAACGATCAACTGCCATATTATTCTATTGTGACAAGACTACATCTGAGGTTAGTGTCAAAACATGCTTCCTGTACATACTGTCTTCCAGAGCTGCCCTCTTTTTTAAAGTATGGAAGGGTAGGGTGAAGAACATGGGCATGCTTAATCATTTACAGATTAGACAGGTGATTCAAAGGTCCTGTGAGGGGACAAAAAAATGAAGAATGTTTTGAATTTCCTATTTATGGATGGTACCTTTATCATTGCCCAGGAAGACCAGGGCATGTTGTTCCTTTAAGGGACATCTATCATTACCAAAGCTCTTGGAGAAGTTGGGAAGGGATGTTCTTCCATAAATAACAGCTGTTTCTGTGTAAGAAATAAAAGGTAGAAGGTTTAATGTGCAGGAAAGCAGGTATTACATGGCCAGACTAAAATAAGCGGGTTACTTGCTTTTAGTATCTGTCTACATTTGTGTTTCCCTTCCTGTTCTTAAACAATGGTGTCTAGAATTACCTTTGCTCTTCTTATTTCATGGGGGAGGCAACAATTCCGAATGGCTGCCCTTTTATCAGAAGCATGCATGTAGATAAACTCAGGTTTGGGAGAAGCCATGCTTTTCAGCTGGTCAGAGGCATAGTGTGGCTCTAAGATAATATGTATGTTCCTGGATCTTCCTGAAGCTTGACTAGGACATTTTGGTTTCGATGTGTCTAACTGAGAAAGCAAATTACTTTTGTATTGTGTTCTTTCAGCCTGTATTTTTGAAGGAAACTCCAGACTGCACCTACATGTTTGAATGGCATACTCAGTATGCTTGCCCACCCCTTAAATCTACTGAGTGCTCCTACAAGTAAGTTGTTTCCACAAAATTAAAATGAAGCTGTATGTTGAGAGAGACAAATACAGCCTTCTTGCAATTCAGTGCAACACTGCTCCTTTAGCTGTTGCGTTTTGACTAGCTAATGTAGCATTCAATGCCAGTGCATAATATTTTAAATAAAGTTTGCAACCTGTGCTGCCAAAAAGTAATTTCATTGAAAAAAAAAATACTTTGACGTCTTCTGGGGAATAATAAAAGGGAACTGTTTGGTATGTATTTATTGATGGTTGAATGCTGAGTATGTTAGGTTGTTGCAAGTGTCTAGTTATTATTTAACAAAAGCTAATTTAAACAAGACTACAACTGTCTGTTTGAAATTTCCACCAAACAATGCTTCAGGAAAAATGTCATTTGTATCTGTCACAACTAAGTATTAGCTCATTAAGATTGGGTAAGTGGGGTCAAATGTGGCTAATAATTGGCCCAGAGTTTGAACATCTGGCCTCATTAGAGGTCACTACCCTAAGGTAAAACAGTGCACTGTAACTGAGGGTGCATGCTATGCACTGAAAGCCAACATGCTTGAATTAAAAGTTGGAATTACTCTTGCATTGGCTGAGAGCTGTTTGCTCGTGTACAGTTTCTGTGGGGTTAGCTGGTGCAGTGATATAGCTCTCTACTAAACTGGAAGTTTCTGGGGAGCACTGAGTCTGATGCAAACTTCTTTTCCAGCATAACATTCTGCTTAGAGTTACCAGGTTAAAATTACTGTAGTAACTTAAGAATTGCAGCTTTAAAATACTTAATTATTTTACATGCCTTTAATGTTTTGTACAGGGATGATGAAGGAAACTTCTATGACTTTTCATCCCTGACACGACATAGAGAGAACTGGGAGGCAATTGCTATATCTGCTAGTACCCAGAAATACTATATTAATGTCTGCAAGCCCTTAGTACCATATAGTGCTACACGTAAGTGCAAAATAAAAATATGTTCTTCCTATAGCTAGGGAAGGCAAGTGGTAGGACAGTACTGTTGGTGGCTGTTCTGAGTGAGAAAAATCACAAAGCAAAGTATGTGGAGACAGTGGTGTGGTTTCAGCACCAGAGGGAAAGGTAGATTGTGGGCCTGATTTCCATCTTCTTAGTGGGTGAGATTCACTAGCAGTTCTTACCTTGTCTTGATAATTTTGGCACTCTGGCTTTTCTGTCCTTATCTGAAGTATGCTGTATCTCTTAAACATTAAAATAATCAGTTCAGAATTTCTCTATGGCATCTTCTGACTGACTCTGTTTTGTGCAATACAAGGCCAGACTGTAGCCTTCCACTCTGTAGTAGTAGTCTGCTTCCACTGTGGTAGCTGCCACTACTTTTTGCATGACCTTAAGTGAAATGAGACAATTGCTGCTAGTTGTGATTTTTGGGGAAAATACACCCCACTGAGTATGGTTTGGACAATGGCTTGGAGATAGATCAGCCATGGTATAGCTGAAAGTGGAGTAGTTGAGTTTTATTCCAGGCAAGTACACCTTACTAACATTTGGAGTGATAATGCAGTTTTTGTTTATTTTTATAGGTTCCTGCCCTTCTGATGCTGCTGCCTCCCTCATTGAGGGTACAAAATGTACCAGTCTTGGGGAAGTGGCTGATGGTCCTCATTGGGAAAATGTCACTTCTGTCCTGAAATACATTAATGGAGATCAGTGTCCAGATAAAATTCGGAAGAAGACAACAGTATTGCGCCTCAAGTGTGATGAAAGCAAAATTGTAAGTGGGTTCCTTCTGCTGGCATTTTATGAGTTCATGCAAGAAGATGGACTTATAAGTACCTGTATTTTAGATGCTGAACAATTTTTAACAGATCATTTTGTACTGTCTGTTAGCATTTATTTTGTCATCTATAATAGCTTCAGATCATCTGCTTACATCTTGAAGATTAATGCAGTGCAGTTTGGAAAGTGTTTCAATTAGTAAATAATGCTATTGGCTGTGTAGTTTTTAACTCTTGCACATCTGTATGCCTTGCCATTAAGTACTCTTCCATTTGATGAGATTTGAATTGCTTTTTGGATTTTCTGTTGGCCTAGGCTACCTTTAGCTCTCCTCTCATTAATTTTATTTCTCCCGATAGTGATTCTGTACTGTTGTGTATTTGAAATAATCACAGTAAAATACTCTTTCCTTGGATTAATTCACTGGACCATGACGATGTGTTAGTTTGTAGGACTGGTGTGTTTGAATTGAGCTCAGCTACAGGTTGCAGGGATAAACCTGTTGGCATGGAATCTTACCCTGTCACTCTCTCCACTGTTGTGTGTTTAGGAATCAAAGCCAGAACTTATAACTGCCATTGAAGACTGTGAATATACCTTCTTATGGTTCACTGCTGCTGCATGTCCTCTTAAAAGCAATGTGCAAAATGACTGTCGGGTAACCAATCCTGCAACAGGTAAGGAGGAGGCCTCAGGATTTTGTATGTGGAAGAGGCTGCTGGAAGCAGCACTACTGTGTTTGTGTTCTTGAGGGACTTTGTTAGAAAAGGGCAGTGTGACATCCTCTGGATAGTGACTAACAAGCTTACTGACGGTACCAGTATCTTGTACTGCAATGAACCTTGGAACATAAATAGTCTATAGTTCAAAACTAGTTTTTCCTCTGTTAGCGTGAATAAGTAACTGTTTGCCATTCTGTGCTAGCAGGCAAAAAGGGTCTGGTTAACCTTCCTACTAAATTAAGTTCCTGAAAGCTTATAATACAAAGAAATGTCTTGATTTTGAATCTGAAAAAGAGATGAAATTGTTCCCTAATCTCTCTACAGGCCACCTCTTCGATTTGACATCATTAAAGCGAGAGTCTGGCTATACCATCAGTGATTCACACAACAGAATAATTGAGTTGAATGTTTGTGCTGAAGCTAAAAGTTCATGTGCTAATGGAGCTGGTAAGCATCTTATCCTCTCTGGTACTGTAATCCTTGACTATGGGGTAACCAAAAGAAATGCTTATGCTCAAGTTTACAGTAAAATGTGATGTTTTACTGCAAATGCAGAAGGAGTGAAGGGAACAGCTGTGTGGCTGTATTGACTAGGAAAAGAACCTAAAATTGTTTTAGGAAATGAGGCCATATATTTCTACCAAACACCATTTGCATGGGCTCACTTCAAGTCTCAGTCCCTTTAGTTCCTAATGAATGGTATTTTTTTGGACATGAGGGCAGGAATGTAAGTGCTTCTACTGCACGTCTTTAATGCTCTGAAAACTGTGACATTACAAGCTTCCAGCTAGAGTGAACTCTATGGTGATGCATTGCTGTAATGCATCCACACTGGGCTTTGTGTCTGCACTTCAAACCATTGCCAATCCTCTTTCTGGCTTTCTATTCTGTTCTGGGTGCTTCTGAAACATCAGTAGAAGTCAACTTTCTGCTTAATTAACTGGTTTTTAAGCTGCTTAATTGCAGGTTGAATTATAAGCTCTTCTGTCAAATTGAATATGAAATAATACTTAAGCATCTTAGATGCTAAAATAGGAATATTGCTTGTTGTGAAAATTATTTTTGTGTAGTTAGAAGAAAATAATGGATTGATTTGGTTTTTAAGAGGCATCTTAATAAAATTATATATAATCTGTCTGACATTTTGTGTTAATTGCTTGGTTTTCAGAGAAGCAATAACCAAGCACTGCTCTGTGGTTGCTTAAGCATGTATAGATGCAGTACATTCAGCTGGTTGATGAAGTATTAAAGGCAGTATTTGGTCTTTGTATCAGTTCAGTTCAGCTCAGTTTAATGGCAGCTCTGGATGGTGTGGCAAAGCCTATCTTTCTTAGGAAAATTAAAGTGATGTTAAAATCTTAAGTTTCCTGCTGTTTATGTTGTATGGTGCAATTTTTCAGGGCAGTTGCATCAGACTTGATCTGTTTTCTTTATTTTTCTTTTTTTACTTTAGCTGTCTGCATCACAGGTGGCCGAAAACCAGTTAATGCTGGAAAACAGAGTAAAACTTTAAGTTATGAAGATCAAGTGTTAAAGCTTGTCTATGAAGATGGAGATCCTTGCCCTGCAGACCCTGCACTGAAGCATAAAAGCTATTTTAGCTTTGTATGCAAGTCTGAAGCTGGAGATGAGAGCCGGCCTGTTTTTGTGTCTTTTGACGAGCAGACATGCACTAGTTACTTCTCTTGGCATACTTCCTTGGCTTGTGAAGAAGAGGTAAGAATTAATTTTGCAGAAAACACTTGTGGGACTAAAAATTTCTGCAGGGGGTTACATATAATAGCAGTATATTTTAAATTCTTTGAGGGAAAGGTTTCTTTCTATAGTACAGAACTCAAATTCCTACAGGAGTTCTTGAATGCTTTCCATACTGACATTTTCAACAGGAGTGAGCAATACTCAACAAACTCATGGTTCATGTGTTGAGCCAAGTTAAAACTTCTAACATTTGAGAGTAACCCCTTTGTGGAACCTACTTAGCTGCTTTTCTGTACAGTTCAAATGGAAGCCATAATGTCATATTGGGAAGTGATGGTTAAGATACTCCAGTGCAGCACGCCAGCAGAGCTGAGGTTGACTTGAGGATGGATTGTATCTCTGTGCATGGGGATAGTCTTTGTTTCTAGGCAGGTGACTAGAGGCCAGGCAAGCACATGATCAGTTTGCTCAGTGCAAAACCTGATAAACCTTGATAGCATGAATTTAGAATCTGCTTCTGATGTACAACACATGCTGTAACAACATCATTTGGTCAGTTTAGTTGAACTGGTGCTCCAGACAATGCTTTGAGGTAGTCTTTAGTTAATTTTAGCTAGTTAAAAATGACCAGTAGTGGTGGGTGCATGGAGTAAAAGGAAGCAGTAGGAATAGAAGGCTAAATGAGCTATTGGATGAATTTAGATCCTTTCTCTATACCTGAATATTTTCTTTTGTGAATCTGCCTAATCATTCTTTTTGCTGCTTTGATTACCTCTAGTGTGACTGTCATTCCCTGCAATAAGTCGTTTTTCCTCCTCATCACTATTTCAATACTACAATAGCTCTCACTTCCATTTAGGAAAACATCTTCCAGTTTTTCTTTCCCCAGCAGGAACTATCACGTCTCCTCCTTCAGCTACACACAGTTATAGTTTGCCCTTCAGTAATATGTACCATGCTGCAATACAAATCAACAATACCCAACCCCACTGTGTTTTCTAGCCCTTTAGTTCCATTTGGTGATCCTTAGTGTGCTTCCGATCACATTTTTCACAGTGACCCAAGCTATTTCAGTGTGATGATATCTAGGTAGCAGCCATGATTATTTGTCCTGAAATTAAATGGTTATTTTGTTAGTTGCTCCTTATCCAATATCTAAACAAGAACAGATTTCTCAAATTCCACATAGACTGTCAGTAGGTTTATGCACGTTAAGAGTGTATGAAATTGGTTCTGAGGAAATGTAGTACTCAAGCCATCAACTTGCAATACACTAATTTTACATTTTTATAACGTTGTTATAGCGAAGCTTGTTTGTTGGAGGTGTCCAGTGATGTGTGGGAGATGAAGAGAGGAAGGGATGGGGCCTGATCTTACAAAGTCATAGTGACTACGTATGGTGGAATTTGTGTGCCAGAGCTTTGTCTTGCTATTGTTCTGATAGGGACTCCTTTCCATAAGAAGGTTTAAATTATCAAGCTTTTTCATATGCTGCTTGTAGGTGTTTAGTATCTATAGACAAGCAAAAATTATAACACATGCTGCTTTACTTATATGTGAAACTTTTGAATGTAGCCATGCTTCTGACCCCAAGAAGGATAAGATGTTTGTCAATTAATCAAAACAAGTAACAAAAGAATAAGAGCAATAAATGTACTTTCTTGTAGGTGAAGTGCTCAGTAATGAATGGCAGTTCTGTTATTGACCTCTCTCCTCTGATCCATCGCACTGGGTATTATGAGGCATTTGTGGATGAAGATATTACAGATGTTTCTCCAGACTTCTACATCAACGTTTGTGAGCCTCTCAATCCTATCAAAGATGTCAGCTGCCCACCTGGAGCAGCTGTTTGCATGGTTCCTGTTAATGAATCGCCAATAGTAAGTGCTATGCCAGGAATCACTGAAATGTGCACTTCCTTAATAGTTTAATATGGTATCCCTGCCTAGAGACACTATTTGAACCAGAGGCTTGACAATGGATTAAAGAAATGGAATGCAGAATTAAAATCTCCTCTGCAAAGTTCTCTTTTATTGCTTTTGCCTATGAAGAAGTATTTTCCTATTCTGAATCCCAGTGAATTTTTGGATGTCAGAAGGTTCAATACAGTGATAAATACGAAAAATTGCTACAGAGAATTTTTTCATGTTGTGAAAAAAAATTTTTTTGTGCCAAATACGGACACTGGGAGGCAGAATGTCTTAGCCATTCTGTGGCTTAATTGATCTTGTGATAGCCTGTTGCAATTGGAAGCAGTCTAGATACTAGCATGCTTCAAAATGCACTTAGGTCTTTCATGTAAGAACTTGACAGCTGCATAAATAGCAAGCCTGTTAGAGAGGACTGATTAACTTGTCTATGTTATTACCTTGAGAGATCTAGGCTTTTGCTTTTGAGGACTTGTTTGCAAGCTCTAGAAGATAGACATGAAAAGTTGAGATTGTATTCCATGAATTTCCATGTTAATCTAGGGACCTTACTCCATTGTTTATGCTATTTTTAAGTGATGTGTTGGTAATTTGGCACATTGATGTAAAGAAGAATCTACCTCTAAGATGCAGAACCTCCGTGGCTTTTGTCAAGCTTAGTCAAAAACTGTTTTGAGTTGCTCAACTTGTGTTTCGTTAGGATTGAAATGTAATGACTGTTCTTTGAGTGTAGAATGCAGTTTTTGAAAGTGCAATAGTTGTGCTCCCATGTAAATGAAACAGGTGAATCTGAAGTGATCTGAATCTCTGGGCTGATCTGGAATCTAGGTGTGTCCTGGACTTCCATTAATATATATTTTTCCTTGTGTAGGATATTGGTCGTGTTACTGAACCTCCCCAGTTCAATAAGGCAACAAATGAAGTTTACATCACTTACAACAGCACTACTCCTTGTCACATAAACAACAGATTGAACTATACTTCTGTTATTGTATTTCACTGCAGCCAAGGAACTAGTCTGGTAAGATATCTAATAAACTTAGGTTGATATTGGAGTGTAATGGAAAGTGGGTAGTAACCAGTGTTAGCTTTGTTTAAAACTGAGTTAAGGATTTGTTTCTAGAATGTATGGATGGACTCGTTTCAAGAAGAAGTATCATATTTGTATTCTTAAATGGCCAAAATTTTGTTGACTGCATGAACTTTAAGCTTGAGAGTAACAGGTTCTGATGATTTCAAGGATCAGATTCCATGGAAGTAATGTAATGATAACTTATTGCTGGCATTAAACTTAATGCTGTGTTGCACCTTGTTTAGATCCTAAAGTTTGTACTTACACCTCAAGCTAACACAAGAACCAGTGTAACTGTACAGGTGTTACTGTGAAGTGTTCTCCCTATGCTGTAACATTTTCCATAATCACACACAACTTTAAAAGTTTGCATTTAGTTACTTAACGTTTTTGTGTCAACACCTGAACACTAAATTGAGTTTGCATGGTGATGTGAATCTAACACTTCTTGAATTTTTTGAATACTTCAACAAACTGTAGAGAAGCACTTAGATGTGATGTTTGTCAAACTAGAGCTTGCTGAAGATCATGAAACCATTTTCCATCAATGTAGGGCATGAGCTGAAACTTGAGGCAGCTCTGAATGTTACACAGACCATACTAATACTTAAGTTTAAAACATGATAAAGTAAACAGTATTCTCTCTAAACCCTAACTCAGTGAAATTTCTTAATGCTCTCTGCCATCAAGAAGCACAGCTCTCACACTTTTGCTGCTTGCAACTGAGATGAACATCAAAATCTCAACTCTAATTAAGAAGAAAGCTTGTGTACCTTGATTGTTTTCTGGAGCTAGGTAGAATGCACTTCCCTTTTAAGTTTTTTTAGTACGGGTTATGATATGGTTTTTGTTCTACAATCAATGAAGTCTAGCCATGGTAGTAACTGAGGTTAACTATTGGGGAAGGAGGGAAATGGAGAGACAACAACAAACTCTTCAAAAACTAAACATGTCTTCCTATGTTCTTTGGTAACAGGGTAAACCAAAGATGATAAGGAAAATTGACTGCACTTTTGTGTTTGAGTGGGAAACTCCAGTTGTGTGTCCTGATAAAGTGAAAACTTTAGGCTGCTCTGTGATTGATGAACAACTACACTATACTTTTAACCTGACCAGCCTTTCTGGAAGATCATTCGAGGTAATGCCTTCTGGTAGTGTGCCATCTATTTATTTGTTTGTTTGTTTATTTATTTACTTATTTATTTAGAATTGCCTATTGCTATCAACATTTTAAAACAGCAGGAAGGGTTTCTTTTAAGCATTCTGGGGTGTGAGGAAAGGCTGAAACGTGCTGTGGTCAGTATCAATACTTGTTTGGCTTCTGACAGAGGAAATAATATTAGAGGGTATAACATTTTAATGTTTTTGAGAGTGAATTTAATGGACACGGTGATGGGTGAAGGAATGAGAAATCTTCACTTTTGACAGAATCTTGAATGAGAGAGCAGGTCTGCTGAACAGATTTTATCTGTGGTCCTGTCTCCTTTATCTGCAGTTTTGTCATATTAAGGAAGGCCAGACTTGCAAAATTAGTTATCTTTTCCTCCTGCATTATGCAAGTGCCTGAGACTTGTTTTATGAAGCACTTGTGTGATTTTTTAAGTATTGACTCTAGAGTTGCTGTGATGCTTCTGATTTTCTACACAGGTATTTTCTGGATCCAACAATTACCACGTTGGCGTGTGCAGTGTAGGCTTGCCCCAGGGAAAATGCAGAGATGGGGCAGTGTGTCTGACATCTAAAAGTGGTGTGTCATCTTTTGGAAACATAAAGGAAATGAGAATGGACTATAGCCACCAGGATGAAAAAGTCATCTTGCAATATACAGGAGGAGATCGGTGCCCTCCAGGTGAGATCGGAGCAGACCCATTCTTTATGTTCAAAACTTGTCAGGATATTTTTCCCTTAAAATGTGAAGTTTTGTTGTGACAGGAGGAAGCAACATAGATTTTACATATAGCAGTAGAAACATGTAGTTTTGCTAAATCACAAGCGTCATACCAATCTGCAACATCAACATATATGTCCCTAGAAGAGACAGTGCAACTTCTCTGTAGGGATGATTGTAGCTAATTGTGCTACATCTAGTTTTCTAATTGGGTTTAAATTCAATGTTTCAGTATTTCTGTTGTCTGTCACTGACCTTTAAGAAGTATTGTATTGAAGTACAGGCTTTGAATAAGGTTCTGAATATGGATACACCTCCTGTTCTACTGTGTGTAGTTAAGAGATTATGCCTTTCCTTCTCAGTGACTGAAAAGGGAGAGCTCTGTGTGTTCCCCTTCAAGTACAAAGGGAAGACCTATGAGGAATGTATTACAGAAGGGAAGAACAGGCCGTGGTGTGCTACAACTGAAAACTACCAGGGAGATGAAAAGTGGGGATTCTGTAGTAGCAGTAAGTACTTCCTATACTTCATGTATAAGGGTCTTAGCTAACACAGAGATTTAGTTGCACTAAAATCCATACATGCCTGAAAGCCTCTTGTAATATATGCTTTTTCTTTTTTTTTTTTCCCAACCTTTCCCTTTATAGCAACTGCAAGAAAGGAATCTACCATTATCTTTACATGTGATGAAAATGCTGGTGTTGGGAGCCCATACCTTCTCAGTGAGACTCTTGGTTGTGCTGTGATGTTTGAATGGAAGACTCAGGCTGTTTGTCCTCCCAAGAAAATGGAGTGCAAGTTTGTCCATAAGCACAGAACTTACGACTTGAGAATGCTGTCTTCCCTGACAGGATCATGGATCTTTTTCCACAATGGGAACTCGTGAGTAATGAGCAACTCACAGGGAGCAGCTTGCTTATCATTACAGTTGTAATGTGGCATAGTATTTCTGTTTGGTCCCTGCTCAGTGCCTTAAAATTGTCAATGCTTAACACTTCATATGAATGAAAAAAACTCAGAAAGGAACCCATTTTATCTGAAGGGACTGAGTAATCACATTCTTCATTCTCACCCTTTCCCTCTATTGGTAACCCTTTTTGAAGGATGAATACATCTAAACTAAAAGCTATTTAAAAGCTTTCTATTTAAACTGCTATCTTAAAAATGTAATTTTGTTGTTTAAATGCTATTTTTTTGATTCTTAATCCTGTTGAAGAAAAATCTTAATTACTTAGTTGCTTTCTTTTGACTCAAATGTATAAGCTGTTGTCTAGAGTTTAACCGAGGCTTTTCACCCATCTTTTCGATGTGTTAACATAGTGGAAAATACGGATATCAGGAAGTCATCGACCTCTCCAGCCTCCCTCCTCCAGTTAGGAAATAGAAATGAACTGGCAAGGATGACAGCATCTAATTCTAAACTTACGATAAACTGTGGGATAACAAAACACTTCATTCTCCACCTTGCTAGCAGTTCTCTGCTCTAGCATATCTGAGCTTGTATAGCTCCAAGGAGATGCTGAATTTAGGGTAGTACTATAATCTTTATAAATGAAAAAACTTTTGGATATTTCTTGACTCTGTTCCAATTTCTAGTTTGGACCTCAGTCAAAATTAACTAGTGACCTAATCTGGTAAATGATCAATTATTTTTTTTGCACAGTCTTTTACTTGAAAATGACAGAAGTAATCTGCCAAACCTTAGTACATGCTTTATTCTGTCACCTAATTTGTGATTTAGTTTCTTGCAACCTGTCTAGCTTCCCATGAAGATTCTAAAGTTTGTGTATCACTTTTTCAGTTTAGCCTAAATGAATTTTTAAAAAGTTTTGTCTACCATGTTCTGTGTAGGTACTATGTTAACCTCTGTCAGAGGGTACACGAGGGACCCATAGGCTGCCCTGAAAGAGCCAGTATTTGCAGGAAAAGCGACAATGGAGATGTTCAAGTTCTTGGGCTTGTTCATACACAGAAGCTGAATGTGACAGGTAGAGTTACGTTTTGTTCTTGTAGAGAGCTAGAGATTAAAGGATGAAATCTTACAGCGTGGCTATAGTAGTTCTTAAATTATGCTGAAGCCTTTATTTTGAAATATTTTTATCAGTGAATCTTCTGTTTTAAAACAAAAGCAGAATGTGATGTTTAAGCCATGAGAAAACATTGAAGCAAATAAACAGTGTTGTCATTAAAGCTGTAAGAAATGAATTATCTATCTGAACGTCAAGAAACCTTTTTATTACAGTGAGGATACCCAAACACTGGCCCAGGCTGTCTAAAGGGGTTGTGGAGTTTCCTACCTTGGAGGTATTCAAAGGCTGTCTGGACATAGTCCTGGACAGCTGGGTCCAAGTGACCCCACCTGAGCAGGGGCTTTGGACCAGACGACCTCTGGTCTTCCAACTTCAGCCAATCTGTGATTCTATAATTGTGAGAGGGGAAGTAATTTTTGTTCATCCAGTTTGAAAAGACTTACTCTGCATCTACTAACTTCTTCAATTAAAGCAGCATGTGAAGGATGATTAATTGGCTTCACTCTTAGGAAAACAAGTACAAACCTATAATCTCAACTTTACTCAAGCTTCTAATTTAAGGAATATTTTTCATATTGGTGCTCAGGGAAATTTTCCATCCATTTACAAAAGCAATGACATGTATTGCTTTTGTTTATTGCCTGGGTTCATTTATAAATGGGTATCCTCATTTACTCTTACATTTAAAAAAATGGTATCTTAAATGTAAACATCTGTTATGGCCATACTGGTGACTTGAACACAGGGTACAATGTAAAGACAAAGGTGTCTGAGGAGTGATTTTTAAACGATCACAAGTGTGAATGCCTCGAGTTACTGAAGTACTGTAATTGATATATGGTCTATGCAGGGGAAAAGAATGCTAGAAGTAAGGAAGTCGAGGGAATGAGCAAAGGAAATTTCTGACAGCTGCTTACAAAAACCTTTCATCACCATTTTTTTCTTCTAGGTGATACAGTGTATATTAGTTATTCCAGTGGACAGGAATGTAGGAAAAATAAGAAAGTAACAACAATTATAGAACTGAAATGTGCAAGAACAGTTGGCATGCCCATGCTGCAGAGGTGAGTAATAAATTTACATACCACTGATCTTCATGGCTGATTCCTTTGTACCTCTCTAGTAAACCCTTAAATCTCAGGACAGGGACTGTCTGCTCTGTTGGACAGTCCCTAAAATAATCCATGGTCTGTACTTGCAAGAGTCTTCAGGAGTTTGTGCAATTGTTCATTTCCATAAACATTGTATTTTGTATTTATCTTAAAATTTCTGGGAAAAAAATTTAAGCATTCTGCTTCCAAATTAGAACTGACAATGGCTTGGATGCTGCTGTTTTCAGTGTCAGTAGCCAGTGTCATTGTACAACCACTCTTAACTCTGTTCAGAATCTGTTTATTAAAGAACATTTACTGTAGGTAAGTGAGCTAATAAAGCATGGTTTATTTCTGCCTCAATACAGTGTATTTAACCAGAAGCTGTCTCAAATGAGCTATATATGCATGATCACAAATACTAAGAAAGCTTGAGGACTTTTTGCTTAGTCTCGGTATTATTAACTCTAAATTGCTTGTAGAATTGGAGAACTGAACAAAATGCTCTGTGTGAGTCAAGGAGCTTGGCAGCAAAGTCTGACTAGCTGTCATGGTTTAGGAATGGTGTTCTCTAATTCAGTGCTCCCACTGAAACTAAACTGCTTGTTCCCCCCTTCCCCTTCTGAGGGCTGGAGAGGAGAAGTGGAGGCGCAAAAGGCAAAGATAATGGGTTGAGATAAGAACAATTTACTGGAAACAGAAATGAAATAAGAAAAGAAACGGTAACAGCAACAATATCAATGCCAGAGGGTACAAGGAGGAGTTGAATGCTTCGAACAAAACAACAATACGTGACTGGGGTCCCTCTGCTGTGCTGTGCTGGCCCAAGAGGGACCCCTTCTCCCTGGAAAAGATGTCCTTCCCCTGTCCCTGGTAATGATGTGAGGTGGTATAGAATAACCTCTGGGTCCTGGCCATGGCCCTTCCTGGCTACTGCAAAAATTAACCCTGTCCTGGCCAGAACCAGGACACTAGCTTATACCTCTTGTCCTGCTTAAATAAAAGGCAGGTTTAACATGCTGCAGAAAAGCAGCCTGATATGTTTGCTGGCTAAAATATATCAATAAAACCCTTTGATAGAGTGTGGGAATTCTGGAATTTTCAGTAGGAAGTTCAGGGGCAGCCAAGTCTTCTAAAATCATGAAACTGCAGAAAAATTCAGTGTAATTATCTGTAAAGCTTTTTTTGAGTGCTACTTGACTATTTTAGCTTACTCTTGGTGCGATGCTTAGGCAGGATGTTGTCACATGTGGGTTAGCATTTGTCTTTTCCTTTTATCAAGATGCTAAAAACTTGTTATTCTTTCCTGAAATCATTAGCTCTATCTTTTATTTGGTAGGTTTGATGAAGAAAACTGTGCTTACTACATCACATGGGACACACGTGCAGCTTGTGCTGTGAAGCAGCAGGAGGTAGAGGTGGTGAACGGAACAGTTATTAATCCTGCAACTGGGAAAAACTTTTCTTTAGGGGATGTTTATTACAAGTGAGTAAAAAAACCCCAAACAAACCCCAAAACAATACAATGGTAGAACTAGTTACCTTTCTGGAGAAGATTGCTAATCTGTGCCACTTATCATGGCTGCAGAGCATACCATATGGTTCTCGCAGTCAGGAGTGTGCATGAGCCACTGAATCATGTTTTTGTCTTCAGTTTATCTTAAACCTTTGGAGGTATTTACATGTTCACTCACACACTGAGGGCAGTATAGCTGGAAAAGTTTGCTGTCTGTGCTTGCTAAGGATTATATTTATGCTAAATATAATCCTTACTTCTGCTGTTTAGGGAGGAAGCCACAGTCCTGCATCTTTTCTGGTTGCTGAATTGGTCACTCAGCTTGCTCTGGAATCAGCCAGTGATAGCATCTACCACTGTTGCCAGTCTTATGTCTTGGGAATAACCCGAACCTGTGAGTTTAGACTTAAGAACAGACTTGTCCTCTGTTTCCTCAGGTTGTACACAGCTTCTGGTGATGAACGGACAAATGGTGATAAATATGTATATCAAATTCAACTTTCTGGTATAATAAACTCAAGTTTCCCAGAATGCTTTGGAGCAAACATCTGCCAGGTGAAAACTAATGAACGGCGTGTTCGGAGAGTTGGTTCTGCCAGAAATGCCAAATACTACGTTGATGGTAAGTACTTGCTCACCAGCCAGAATTGCTTGATACTATGTGAATTGTTCCGTCAGAAAATGGTTCTTGGTTCACAACATCTATGCTAATCCATTTCTGTAAAGCTATCCAAAGTCTTTCTAGCATAATTTAGATTGCTTTTTTTTTACTGTGTAAGCTCAGTTGCAAATATGGCCTTAATAGGGGTTAGGGCTTGACACTTGAAGACTGAAACACTTTGATAAAAACAATACAAGATAGAAGACTTTGGTCTCCTGTTTCCTTCTGTGCTGCTGCATAAGCAATGATTTCCTTTAGCCTAGCTACTTTTCTTTCCAGGGTCTAATGTTAACAGACTGTTCTCAAGGAAGTAGTAAACTAAAAGGTTTTCTTCTCATTTTAGATGATGATTTGGATGTCATATTTTCATCTGACTCCAGATGTGGTAAAGATAAATCAAAGTTTGTGTCTTCAACCGTTTTCTTCCACTGCAATCCACAAGCAAAGGAAGGCATCCCTGAATTCCTTCACGAGACAGCAGATTGCCAGTATTTATTTACCTGGTACACGTCTGCTGTGTGTCCATTAATGTGAGTAGTTAACCATTTTCTGAAAGCAGCTTTTGTCAGCACTTCTCAGCGAAAGGCTTTTTTGTATTTGTTTGTCACAGTGATTGGGAAAAGGGGAAAAGCTAAAAAAGCAGTAGGCTCATAGATAAATTGATGGTCGTGTATGCAGTGTTTGGCACATGACCACTAAATTAAAGCTTGCCAAACTGATCTGGACCTAAAGCTGGAGAGGTGCAGTGGAATTAATATCATTTTCACTAAGTAAAATCTACTGTAGCTGACTGAACGTGCTGTTTCATGTTACTGAGAGGAGCAAACAGTTTGTGGGTGAGGTGTTTGGTCCCCCTTGTCTTCCTGTCTGGAAAACTTTGAAGCTGTGACAAAGACTAGCCTTCCCCTCTTTTTGCTCATTTCTTTAGCCTGGAATGGAAAATCATTACAGGTCTTAAAGGAATAATGAAGTATTACTGCAATTAAATATGATCAGCTAATCTACTGATTAGTGAGGGGACAGTGTTAAAAGCAGAGTGTCTGTATCTAGGTGCTTACAACATTCTTGACAGGTAGGCAGCCTCACTGTGAAAAATGGAGTGACAACTTCTAGGAGTGTTACACTCTCTGGCTGCTAGCTTGAAAGCACAGGAAAACTCTTGATTCTGATTTAAACCTTTTGAGGGAGTTTGGTCTGTGTAGTGCCATAGTCAGATGAAAGATAATTTCTGTAGCTGTTGCAGCTTACTCAAGTGCAGATTTGGTTCTAAAACAGCAGCTTTGCATGGATAACTACTGCTGTATAAGCTCTGGAGTGCTTAATTGTGCTCTGCAGTCTTGAGTGTAGTTTCATGCACTATTTGATAGCATACCAGGATATAGGCACAGTACCTACATTTGTGGTTGTTTTTTACTTAGATAAAATCCCCTAAATTCACTTCATACAGCTGTTAGGTTGAGCTGACAGGATGGTGTGGCATGTGTTCTTTTAATCTGCTATTTCTAATCCATTTTAACAAAATTTATCAATAGATCTTATCTTTTCAATTTACATTGCTAGATCGACCAATGATCCAGGAAACAATCAGCACCAGACAGATGAGGAGACCCAAATACATAAAGGTCTTTCAAGGCGAAGCCAGGCTGTTGGTGCAGTGCTGAGTGTTCTCCTGGTTGTTCTCACTGCGTGTCTCATAATCTTGCTGTTCTACAAAAAAGAGAGGAGGTAAGAAATTAAGAGGCTTTAGAGGTTTCTTTGTCAGGACTTGGTTTTCTTCCAAAAGTGAAAGGGAAATAGTAAACTTTAGAGGTTTGGGTTCTGTTTTTTAGTTGGCCAGCATCAAGTGTCAAACTTCCTTCAAATTCTCCATTACTGTCTGAAGACCCGTATAATGAGGGCTGGGGTGTACAACTGAGTTGGTTTAGCCTGTGTTGTGGGCAACTGCTAATTAAGGAGCATAAAACAGCATGACAATATTGTTAGCATTTGATATCCCTCCCCTTTCATAGAGTCAGGCTAGATCCATACAACAGCATCAAGGAGCAAGTGCAAGTCCTGCCGTTCCTCTGCTTTCCAGACAACTTTTGGGGTGTTTTTCCCTTAGACATGAAAGCCAGAGGAGTTTCAGAACAGTCAGCCTGAAGCTGTAGCAAGGGGAAAGATGTACCTCATCCCAGACTGAATTTTGTTAGAGTGGTTCAGGGTCATGTGACAGTTTGCAGCTCATTTGTTGACATGCTTTATGTTGATGGTAAAAATCCAGTGAAGAAAAGTGAGGGCTAATAAATGGATATAGTCTTCCTAATGTAGTATTCTTCCCTTTCTTTAGGGAAATTGTAATAAACAAGATAACAAACTGCTGCAGAAGATCATCTGGGGTTTCCTACAAATACACAAAGGTAATACAGTGACAAAATCAAATTTGTTTTTTGTCAAGTTTTCTTAATATGAAGCTTTTTTTAATAAATAAATAACCCCTTTGATTTCTAGTTCCTTTACTGCATGGATACTGTACTGTGTGGCATCAGGAAAGCCACATAGCTGAGATATATATATAGAGAGAGAGAGAGATATATATATATATACATATAGATATAGATATATATATATATAGTGAAATGGGAAAGGAAGATAGAGTTGAGGAAATGAAGAGCAGTCTATAAATCACCAAATAACATGTAAATGTACAAGAAGAGAACAAAGTCTGTTTCAGCACAGTGAAAAGTGATGCTCTTGCAGTGTTACTGTCACAGCTACATTAAGCAAAGGCCGTGCGTGCTGTGGGGCCTGACAATTGGGGACATCAGTGTGTGTCAGTCTGGAGTGGCAGATGGAGTTTCCTCTTTTCTTTTCTTGCAGATAAACAGTGAAGAAGAAGCTACTGAGAATGAGACAGAGTGGCTTATGGAGGAAGTCGCAGCACCAAATCCAAGAGCAGCAAAAAGAGGGCAGGAGAATGGTCACATTGCTACCAAGTCTGTTACTTCTGAAGCCCTTACCTCTCTCCGTGTGGATGACCTGGACAGTGAGGATGAAGTGTTAACCATTCCAGATGTAAAGATTCAAACAGGAAGAGGACTAGACAAGAGCAAGCACCCACAAAAGAAGCTACACAGTCTTGGCAGTGATAACAAATCTTATTTACTGAATGGAGGAAAGGAAAGGAAAGCAATAGCCAAGCCAGGCCAGCAGGCACAGAACTCTACAAATACAGTATCGTTTCATGATGATAGTGATGAGGACTTGTTGAATATTTAATAATCCCTCTTGTGCCTAATCAAATATATATAGAGAGATTATATATAACGGGACAACATTTCCAACCAAATACGAGGACTTCAGCCTGAAAGATTTTTCTGAATTTTGCCTTTAACAAGAAACCATTGAAAAGGGAAGAAGAGAAAGATTTCTTGGTTGTTTACAATGATCTGTTCAGTTATGACTGGATTTCTGACATCCAGTTGGCTGAGTTAGTTGACTCTCTCTAGCCAGGGTACTTTTTTTTTTTTTTTAAAGTCTCAGCATAGATGTTAAATGCTTGCTAAAAAAAGAGAAACCTTTGAAAGGAAAGGATTAAGGCTCAATGAAGCCCCTGGCTTCTGAGATTCAAGTTATCTGACTACTATCATTTTAACTCCTTGTATTTATTGATCCTCACTACTCAGGTTTGCTTAATAGTAACATGTTCTTCCTGCCGGCAGGGTATTATTCTATGGGTTCACCCATTGTGAGACAAGGAAAAGTATAACTTTTGTGTGTTGGGATGATTTGATGTAAATTTTGGAACTGGTCTAATTTATCCTGTAAATTTGAATATCCATTCTAATTTAAGCAGATCATTGGTTCAAAGGTGTGGATGGAAAGGTACAGTTCTGTATAGCTTTAGCCTGAAATGGTTGCTGTTCTTCGCATGGTATTTTTTTTTTTTTGGTACTGGTCATATGAGTGACTTCATCAGTATTTGCCTAAGCAACTGACAAGCACCCAAAGATTTTTTTTTCCCTTGATTATGGCTGGACTAGGCCAACTGCACAGAAAACCAGAGTTTTCAAGGTAGTAGAGGCAGAGTTCCTGTAATATAATCTGCACTACCCAGTTTGCCATCACCAAGAAAAGTCCAAGGACTAGAGGAGCCCTAGTCTGCATAATGCCTCTCTCTGATATTAATTTCAAGAAGATAAAATTGGACCAGTGTTTTTTGATAGCCTAATTTCTAGTCCGTATGCTATGATCCTAGCCATGGTCATTGATTTGAAATGTTGCTGGTAATGAATGCAAGTCAGTTCTTCTCTAGCAATCTTGCTCTTTTCCAGGTGTTTCCTAAATAAAATTATGGACAATGATAGGGTTTCAAAGCATTGTACAAGAACATGCATTGGTCAGAATTTTTTGAAACTTTTTGTTGTTCCTTTTGGCTGGCTTATTCAGTTTCAACAATGGTTTCTTTTTATAAAAACTCCATTTTGAATCAAAATAGTGTAATATAAAGCATTCAGCAATTTCAATAAAAGATATGAAGTGGGTATTCCAAATCCCACATCTCAAGTCTGGAATATTTCTTACACTATTCTGTATGCTGCTCACCAGCCTGGTGAGACCCTTTCCTGCTGTGATGGTTGATACCTCAATTGTGTCACTCAAAATGAGAACCAATGTTTGATGACAAAGGTCAGAATAGATAGGTAGGCCCTGGTGGTATGTTCTTTCTCTTATCAGACTTGGGTTTTCTTCCTCTTGTATTGTTACCAGTGGAGCTGTAAATCAGTTTGGCTTAAGCTGCATCTTTTCAAACTTAATTCACATTTTTCATATTTAGTATTAGGTGAGCTTGGGGAAATGAGAGGCTTGATGGTGCGTTTTTTAATACTATCAGTTATCATTACACAGTTCTCTCAATGCATGTTGGAGAGTTCTGCTTCCCTTCCCCAAGTCATCAAGGCTGGCATTTGGAGTTGTTTGATCCATGAACCCACTGCATGAAATTATTTCTCCTGTGTGAAGTCACATGGTCACTTTGTTTGGGCTGTGCCTAACGAGGCTTGGGTAGAACAGAGCTGCTCTGTCTGGGGCTGCTTATTTGAGCAATATCAGTGATAGAATTTGCATCCGACAGTAGTGAGTGACTTCAGTGCCTGGTCTTGGAACTATTGCCCACTTTTTACCTAGGCATATGTGAATCTTACCTCATAGAGAGCTGGATGCATAACCAGCTTCACCAGGCTATTTTTCCCAGAAGAATACTCTACTTACCTGTAGGGAGGGAAGGATTATGAGAATAGCAGGGCCCAGACGAGTATGTACAAATGGCTGGGCCAGGAGCAGGAACTTTGTCTGTCAGCAGCACCACTCCTTGGGCAGTGTCCCTAAGAAACCCACCTGCCTGGCACACTCCCACACAGCTTCCTTTGGGCTGGCTGCAGAGAGAATGGTGGGAAATGGGGAAAACTGGCCCAGTCTGGATTGAACTTTTGTAGTTCAAGGGAGACTTTTACGCACCATTACCAACTGTTTAAATAAAACTGCTTGGAAAAAAAAAATGCGAGGGTTTTTTGGGTGTGTTTTTAAGATGCAGCCTAATGCCTTAGCTTCACCCACTACCCAGGCAAGCTTTGACTTCAGTTCCCTTGGCCCCAGCTGACTGCACACATCCTCCTGCTGAGGAAGGCTGGCAGGGACTGGCTCTGATCGTGGTGACTGCTGTGCACTTTGTTGTCCCTTCTCCCCTCCCCAGCTCCACATGGAGCTCCTGCAGCCAGGGAGGCAAAGGTCTGTTGTGGGGTGGTGCTGTGCTTGGCTGAGGGTGACACAGCTGCGAGAGGCCAGGAGAGGAGTTCTTGTTGACTAGGTGTAGATGTTCCCGATGGAGAAGAGGACAAAGCAGGAGCGGAGAAACTACACCTGTGTGATGTGGGGAATGATCTTGAAGTGTGGGTCTGCAAAGCAGCTTTCACAGCTGCTCAGGCCACTGCTGGTCTGTAGCTGATGAGCAGTGAGACCAAGTTCTGTTTCAATGCCTGGGCCAGAACAGCTGTCTAAGCTGATTTTTTTTTTTTCGGAGTGTATTGTGTCTTTAAATTTTTTTCATTGTTGCCTCAGCTATTCAAATTGCTTTCAAGGCAGTTTTTCACTTTTTAAATGTCTTTTAAATGTTACCTTCACTTAATGCTTTTCTTCTGATGGAAGGCTGTTGTTGTCAGCAAAAGATACGGGAGTAGCTGGTGTCTGTCCATAGGCAGGACAATGTACCACTGGAGCCTGATATAACTGCATTTATTTGAAGTGCCTGCAATGAAGTCTACCTAAAGTCTTATAGGTCTTCTGTGGTAAAAAAATAGGTGTTTTGGCCATAGATACTGTATATTGTGGCTTCCCACAGCTATTCCCAGTGCATAGTTCTGTGGTGAATGCTTTTTTTCTTTTTTAACACCGAAAAAATATGATCAGTTGAAAATTGTGTTCCCTGATACAGGTGGGGAGAGGTTTTCCTTGGGAATAGAAGAGTGTGGAGGATGAGGGGTGAGACATGCAGGAGTTTTCAGGAAAGCTCTTCCTTTACTGCTGTGTGGCTCAACACATAGACACTTCTTTTTCAGAGTGTACCCACCTATTTTTTACAGATCCTGGTTAAGAAGCTTTGCTCACATGTGGTGCGGTGCCCAGCCATTCTGCACTAAACGCCTGTGTTGCTTGTATGTTGGTAGAATTTTCCGTATATGTTTGTTCCTTAAAAATGCCTATTATTTAAGGAGCTGACTTCCCTAATTAAAAAAATAACCCCAAAACCCCCAACAAAAACTGAAGGGCTGTGGCCCATAGGGGCTTTTCCAGAGAACAGGAACATATAAGTGCTCTGATTTAGGGGTTAAATGCAAATTCTCCCTGGGTGAATTAAGGTCTGATTTCAGATGAAACGTAAAAAATAAAGCTTGCAACATGTAGTTTAATAATTTATAGAGTTAGTCTTGACTTTTGGTCAAATATCTTTGTTACTTAAGTAGCTTTGCTGCCAACTAAATATATCAGTGCTGCAGAGAGGACCTAGTTGAGGTTTTTGAGGTGATTTTGATGCCAAAATGCCAACCCTGGATGACATTTTAGAGCACGTTGGAGAGTTTGACAGGTTCCAGAAGCAAACTTTTTTTGTCCTGTGTTTGTTATCTGCTTCCTTCACCCCAGTGTATGTGGGGGTCGTCTTCTTTGGGTTCATCCCTGAGCATCGCTGCTTCAGCCCCGGGGTGGCTGAGCTGAGCCAGAGGTGTGGCTGGAGCCTGGAGGAGCAGCTGAATCACACAGTTCCCAAGTGGGATGGCCACGGGGCCAGCTTCGACAGCCGCTGCAGGAGGTACGAGGTGGACTGGAACGCAACAGGCATCAGCTGCACTGACCCCCTCGGCAGCCTGGTGGGCAGCGGGAGCAGCATCCCCCTCGGTCCCTGCCAGGATGGCTGGGTCTACAACTCTCCAGGGAGCTCTCTCGTCACTGAGGTAAAAACAGCCCCCTTTGCCCTGTCCCCTCTGTAACAGACGAGGTGAGGGGTGGGGGAGAGGGTCGATGGAGTCTTGGCTGTGTTAAAATAAAATATCACCTGCTTACCTGGAGAAGGGATTGTCTCTCACTGTTAACTTGTGCCAGGGGCTTTACAAGTCATCTTCCCTCTGTCCTTGCTGTGAAGTGTTGCCTTGGGTGCTCAGGAGGCTTATATCTCCAGCTGGGGAGCAAAGCATATTTCAGCAAATAAATCCCCAGGTAGATAAAGTCCAGTTCTGAATGAAATTCCTGTCACATGAGAGGTCTGATTGGTGAAGGTGTGTAAACAGTGCAGCTTGCAGTGCTGCAAACAAAACTGGCCAATGCAAAGATCTTATCTTCTTTCCCCCACCCCCCATTCTTTTTTTTTTTTTTTTAATATTGAATAAAGTCTTTTAAGTTGGTTTGAAATAAAAATGAATGGCAGTCGGTGTGGGTAAAAGGTAATTGTTTCCCACAATTAATCAGCTTAAGTCAGGAATAAACTGTAGAACAGCCAATGACTTCTGTATTCTCAGAAGGAGTGTGAATAAACTGAAAGTGGTACTTAAGCTACTTGGTGTACTTCAGCAGTTTAGGTGCTTTAACTTTAAGAATAAACCAGTAACTGTGATGACAAGCTTGATTTCATCACAGAAAGTTCCACCAAATGTTTAGAGGTGCTGGTAGTCAGAATTCTTTCCCCCGTATGTCTAAAGACCACAGACGCAGGTAAAATCTGTGCTCTAGCAACATTTGTAGTTTTGTGAGAGGTTGGAACCAGATATAAGGGGGTGCACTGTAAGTGTACTTCTTTCAGCAAGTTATGGGCTGTGAAGTATGAAAGTGAGGAAGTGAGGCACCTCAAATGGAGAGTGACCCAGGCCTTCCACAGATCAGCAGCTCAGCAGGCACATCTCACTGGAAAAGGCTCCGGCAGACCCTGTGGCCCAGGTGCCCCCACCATCATCTCCTGAGGTTGTGGGAAGCTGAGCACTTGCAGTCTGTGTGGGTTCATGCAGTCATGCTCTCACATCAGTTGTCTCCCCTTTCCTGCTGAAGGGGGTGCAAGGCCAGGCCCATGGGCCGCTTCCTTCACGGGATAACCACACACGTCACATAACTCTGCATTTCCTCAGTGAGTTCTCGTTGTGACTGTTTGTGAAACTTCTCTGTCTCTGTTATGCTGTCCCCTGCTCTGACAGCTAAGAAAAGGAAAAGATAGTGCAGTGTAAACCACGTTATTTCAAAGGAAAAGTTTGCATATGGAAGAATATCCTCATGGGAAGTCCCATAGACCATCAGAAGAAATATTTTGGGTTTGTATTGATTATGTATGCATAGATTCAATTAAACCCAGCTATGAGCAGGATAGGAAGGGATTCTCAGTCATATTAGGAGAGGTTTTTGTAATAACTTATTCTCAGTAGCTTTTATGTATTTCTACAAGTAAGATAGGACAAGACTAGATGGCAAATACGTGTGCGTACCCATGTGGTATAAAGCTTGGCCCTGGGTACAAAATACTTGCTCTCCAGACACATACAACAACATAATTGAGCTAAAGACCAGAGCAGAGAGAAAATACCGTGGCCACAGGGCAGATGCAGATACTTCCACCCTCCTCCAGGAGGCTAGTGCTCCATGGGAAGTGGGACAAGGCAGGCTTCTGAAGGCATCCAGGATACTTTTAGTAAAGGCATCACACTTAGTCCTGAGTGGTCTGCGGGGACTTTGTGCCATGCCAGGGTATGAGGCAACAAGAACTGCTTAGAAATGTTCACCATCAGTCACAAAAAAAGGCTGTTTAAAAAACTCGGGGACCCCCCATTCTTTTGATCAATGAGGGCCAACACAGGTTAGGGTGCCAGTTTTGACAGATAATTACTCACTTACATTCTTTCCAGAGAAGAGAAATGAGACATAAATGGGAAATGCCAGTAAACTGCTTAAGAGCTTGCTCCAGTTTTTAATGTTGGACAATTAGTTAAGTTAGTAGGATTTCTGTGTGCTGACAAAACAGGCATTGACCCAGAAACAAGTTTAAATCTTTAACTAAAGTGAAGGAGACTTGGGGATGTGAGGCAACTCCTCATTTCACTCTTTTGCCTATGGTTGCTCCTTTAGTTTGACCTGGTGTGTGAGGACTCCTGGAAGTTGGATCTCTTTCAGTCTTCTGTGAACGCTGGGTTTTTTATTGGCTCCATAAATATTGGCTACATTGCAGACAGGTATGTGTGGGCTGACAGTAAAACCCTCTGACCTCCCTTATCCATGTTCAGCAGCCAAACTTAGATAAAGGTTGTGCAACTGATGCCATCTCCGCTCTTCTGAAAATAAGGTCATCCTCCTGGATGTTCAGTCACAGCATGAGCCAGTATCCTGCCTTTTAGGTTATACCTGGTGGTTAGCACAGATCTGCTCAGCAAGTCCTGCAGAGCCCATGAGGACTATTTTAGAGCTGCACACCCCAAACTTCCTACTGTGCCACATCAGAGCTCTTGGGCGTTAACCAAAGCCAGGAAATGCTGGTTTGGAACTCCCACTTAATCTGTCACACTCTGTGTGGCTGCAGCTTGGAAACATCTTGCTTCTTTTGGAGAAGCTTAGAAATAGTTGGCACAGAGTGCCACATGTGCACAGCAGCAGTCACTGTGAAAAAGCAGATGATCCCTTTAGCTCCCTGATCAGAGCCAGCAGAGTCAGAGTCCCTGGCTCAGGCACCTGGCGTTACTTGAGGGCCCTTTGCCTAGGACTGTTAGTACAGCAGGCTCTGAGTTGCTCCAGCTGTGAAATGCAGTCCACTCACAAGGAGATCCATGCACTACTAGTGTTTTAAAGGTTAAGGTTGTGGTAAATAAATCCTTTATAAATCTGGTGCATGTGGAAATATCAGAATCATAGTATTAACCCATACGTATTTTTCACTTCCAATGTAATACGTGTAAACATGGGATTATACTTTTTTTTCTGAAAGTTTTTGTGGAATTGCAGAGCAACTGGCACAGTAACTTTTCATGGAATAGAAAAGCAGATAAGTGAGTAATGGGAGAAGAATAAAAAGCATGTCTCTATTTTGAGCAAAATTGGATTTTTTCCCCAAAGATACACAAAGCTCTTACTAGTCTAAAATGCTTCCATGACTTGTGGTTTGCTTCATGCCTATTATTTCCCAATCCAGGTTTGGCCGTAAATTTTGCCTTTTAACGACAATTCTTGCAAACATTGTGTGTGGAATCCTTCTGGTCTTCGTGCCCACCTACCTGTGGATAGTCATCATCCGGTTCTTGCAAGGGCTGGTCAGCAAGGGCTGCTGGACTGCAGGCTACATCCTGGGTGAGTTCAGGACCTCCTCCCAGGAGCAAGACTAGCTGCAGAAGATGAAAGGAAATAAACTCAACTCCAAAAACTTGAAAAAAAGCCATTTAAAAAATGCCTCCCATAGTGTTTTATTAAGGAGTTTTCTCCCTCTTTGACTTCTCAGGATATTCTCAAGCACTGTCATTAGGGAGAAACAACAGTAGCCTTCAAAGCTGGAGCAAGTGCTGGTATATTAGGGCTCTTATGTAGAGATAGGCTTTCCCCTATGGTACAGCTTGCCTTTGCAGATC
Source organism: Aleadryas rufinucha (assembly GCA_013397815.1). NCBI lineage: Eukaryota > Metazoa > Chordata > Aves > Passeriformes > Aleadryas > Aleadryas rufinucha. Next base: position 257,801 of record VZTH01004802.1, on the reverse strand, counting down.
TATCTGGGCCCCATGGCTCCTTCTTCCTCCCATCAGGCTCTGGCTGGGGAAGGTGACCTGGCAGACCACAGCCCCTGCAGCCCGGGCACCGACAGGATGGTGACAGAGGAGGCCATTAAAGAAGCATGCAGAGGGTGGGGAAAACTTGCGGCATTTTTATGACATGAAGAGCATTAAAGGGCAAACAGAGGCTTCAGAGCCTAAAAATAACTAAAGAACAGCACATACTTGCTGATAAAAAGACAAGGTGTTTGTGTACCTGTGTGTATCCACTGCTCTGAGCGGAGGCCAAGCTGTGGAAGAGCCAGCCCATGCGGGTGCCTCTCCCAGTGCCCTGCACCAGCTGTGTCTGCTGGTGAGACATGGTTCTGTGGCCAGGTTGGATCTGGGGCCATCTCAGGACAATCTTCTGATGCAGGGTAGAGCTGCCTGGGACTTCTCTGATTTTTCTGGAGTGGAGTTCAGTCTCTTGTCCAAAGTACCCAACTGCAAACAATCACTGAAGCAGCTGATTAAATATTTTAAAAGCTGACTGATAGAACCTTAACTAGGTTAGGATGTCAGGTGGCTCTACCAAATGTCTCTGAGAGATGCAGTCCATTGTGATAGCGGTAAAAATGTAAAAGTCAGTGCCCTAAACTTCCATAAAGTCTTTCAGTGGGGGCATCTTGCTAATGCAGTTATCCAGATGTCTGTTATAAATAAAAGTACCTATCCCACAGTCCAGACTGTCTTCTGCTAAGACACGATTATTCCTTCCTGTGCATTTCTGGTTGCTTACTTGGCCTTTTAAATACTTTTCTGGCACATATGAAATCTTCATCCCCTCTTCTGGGGAACTTTAAGCCATTTTAGACAACAAAGTCCTTTTCAGGACAATGACTTGCCCTATCGTGATATTTTCTCTGTTACATCTTGTTACTCCTGGATTCTCTTGAAAATCTCTCATGAAAAAGATGCTGTCCAGAAGCAGCCCCAAAGCTCCATTAAACTTTCATCTTTTCCCTAAGGGTGGCCAATACTGAATGTCCAGGGAAGGATACAAGGACAGAACAACCGTGTTATCCTGTTTTGCTGGGGCACTTGTCCGCCCTTCAGTTGCTTCTGGCTCGGTTCTACTGACCCGGAGGAGATGTCCTTGTGCCTCATTTGGCTGAGCAGCATTAGCTAATCTGTGGTTCCAAAACTCAGCAGTTCCTTTGGCTGCTAATTATTTCCTCACTATTGTTTTTCTAATGAGTTTTCTTTCTTGGAATCACACAACTGAATGCAAAATGTTGAGTGTGCTTGCGCCTGCCGGCTGGAATAGTTACTTTTAACTCTGTATTAACAAGACTTAAGGTGTGATGTGATGCTGTGATGAGGAATTGCAAAGTGCAGATGCATCGTGATGCCATCCTGGCCTGGGAGCTCTATGCCACCCTGTGATAGAGGTTTTCCTTATGTACTTGGAGTGAGATGCAGGCTGAAACGCTGCACTTCAGAAACCAAATAATCAGCTTTGTTGTTGGGTCAGAGACATTATGTATGTTGGCGTTAGATTTCACAACAAAATCCGTCTGTGCACTTTGACGAATGCTTGATTGACTCTGAGATCTCCGCAGCAGAAGACATTCCTGGATGTGGCAGCGCACTGTAGGCCAGTGTGCTGCTGGCAGCAGTGTTTTCTTCCCTGCTGCAGTCTGGGTGCCAGAGAAGCAAACCAGGGGATTTTGTCTGGAGGCATTATGCTGGGAAGCCCATGATTACCAAGGTTTCTCCAAGGTGTTCCTGCAGCATTGGTCTTCCAGTGTCCCCTCATAGCGGGTTTCTCCTGCGTGGGGCAGCCACGGCGCTCACCTGTGTCTGTGCGCATTTGCAGTGACAGAAGTGGTGGGCCCGCAGTACCGGAGGACGGTGGGGATCCTCTACCAGACAGCCTTCTCCGTCGGGCTCCTGGTCTTCGATGCCGTCGCTTACGCCATCCCTCACTGGCGGTGGCTGCAGCTCACTGTCACCCTGCCGACCTGCTTCCTCCTGCTCTACTACTGGTAAGTACCCTTTTGTTGTACCTCTGCCCGCAGCCCAAAAAACCCCGGCTTCTCCTGCTTCCCAAGGCTTGATGCTGAGAGAGGCTGGGTGCTCCTTTTTGGTCATGAACGCCTCTTGGTGCAAAGAGGAGGTTCATAGCAAAAAGGAGAGGGAAATAGGAGCTCTCAGCAAATGAGATCTTGTTGAATCTGAGCCTGTGCACCTCGCCTGACCTTGTGTTTAAAGAACAGACCACTTTGAATAACACTGGGGGAAAAGTGGATTAATATAATTTATTCTTTTCTTTAAGCATTTCATAAAAGAAAATAGGTGTCTTGGCATAATTTAGTTGTCCTTACACTTAAAATATGATTATTGAGAGATTATCTAATGCTAACATAACTGTAACAGGTTGTTAGCATGTTCTATTAAGGAAAAAAGTAGCTGGTTTTTGCGGTCCAACCGAAAAAAAGCACTTGGGCACTCCTTCATTTTAGTTTCTCTCCTCTCTTTTTAATTGATATTTTTTGGTTTGAGTGCTTTGGATTTGAGAAATTGTCTGGATGGGTTAGGAATAGTAGAAAGAGATTTGTTGCCTTCCTTCTTCCATGTTTTTGAATTGGTAAGCCAGTTCTAACTTGTTTACTGCTTCTTAACCTGTAATGACAGAAGTGAAAAATGGCTCCCTAAGACAAACTGGTTTGTGGTGAATGGGCTGGATAAGAGGAAAGCACCAGGCTCACTCAAAGCCCCTCCCTGATTTATCTTTAGTAAATGCCTCTTCAACCAAAGCCACTACCTCAACTGTTCCTCTTCCAGTCTCAGCCATGGGATATACTACTTTTCCTGACTACTTTTCCCTATACTGGGGGAGTGTGAAGTAGCACACAAAACCCACCCAACCAAAAAAAACCCCACCCATCTTCCTCTATTTAATCCCTCCAAAGTCTCCACACATGGAAGAATAGGTAGGCTTTATGTTTTTTTATATAATGGCATCCACTCGCATTGTAGGTGTCTCCCAGAGTCTCCCAGGTGGCTGATATCTCAAGGAAAAAATGACAAAGCTATGAAAATTGTCAGTGATATGGCAAAAAAAAATCGGAAAAAGATGCCTTCCCATTTTAAGGTGAGCTCAGGGTTTGCTTGTGCGTGTAAGTAAGCATCATGTGACAGTACTCATCCATCAGTTCTTCCCAGAAGAAATTTAATGTACTACCTACTGGCTCTTCCACAGGATATTCAATTTGAAGAAGATGACTGTGGAAAGCACAATCCCTCATTGATGGACCTTTTCAGGACACCACAGATAAGAAAAAACACGCTCATTTTGATGTACAACTGGTAAGAATATAATGCTAGAGAGCTGGTTTTGAAGCTCTGGATGTGAAAACTCCATCAGGACACAAACCTCTGTTCTCTGACTGACTAACAAATCCAGGGTGCTCTTCTCTGCCCAGGTTCACGAGCTCCGTCCTCTACCAGGGGCTCATCATGCACATGGGAATAGCTGCTGGGAACATGTATCTGGATTTCCTCTATTCTGCACTTGTTGAGTTCCCCGCCGCCTTCATCATCATCGTCACTATTGACCGTGTTGGGCGGCGCTACCCATGGGCCGTGTCCAACCTGGTGGCTGGGGCCGCCTGCCTTGCCACAGCCCTCATCCCAGAGGGTAAGTCACCTGACTGAAGCCCTGGGGGGCTTCCCACTCTGTCATCTGGGACATCCATGCTGCTTTGTGAGGGTCCCTCTGCCCCTGCTCATGCGGTGCTGACTGTTCCCGTTCCCTCACTCACACGGGTGAAACAAAGACCCTTGAGAACACCAACTGACATGGGATCAGAGGTCCCACCAAATAACACTGTTGTATTAATTGACACCTGCTAAATCACTGGGATGATTTTAAATGTGTCAAATGTATTTTCTCCGCAGACATACATTGGTTAAAAGTGATTGCTGCTTGCATTGGGAGAATGGGAATTACAATGGCTTTTGAAATGGTTTGCTTTGTGAACACTGAATTGTATCCAACTTATATCAGGTAGGTGCATCCTCTCCCCAGTTGTCATTTGGCCTGGAAACAAATAGGGGCTGATGTGTATGCTGTTTTTTATGCTAAATTAAGTTATCCTTAAATGTGTCAGAACTACACAGGTACTGTTGAACATAAAGTAGGTGAAGCACAATTAAAATGCTTTAGAAAGGCAGCTTAATAAAGAAAAGAAATGTACTTTTAGACAATGGGAAACTCACATGAACAAAATAAAGGGAAAACTTGGGAGAACCAGGGTGGGTGAAGGATCTGAAGTCCCACACAGTGCCTGGATCTGTCCTGTGCAAGGGTGAGAGTTGTGATCTATCCCTTTCCAACTGCAGTACTCTGACACTAACATGATCCCTTTGCTGCCAAACCAGGAATCTCGGGGTGATGGTTTGCTCCTCTTTGTGTGATATTGGTGGAGTCCTCGTCCCATTCATTGTGTACAGACTGGTGGAAATCTGGCACGATCTGCCGCTGATTGTCTTCAGTAAGTGCCACCTCACCTCCTTGCTGGCCACTCCCAGGGTGCAGCAGGGGGACCCAAGTTCCAAAAGGAGGGAAAAGCCACCAAGGCAGCTGCTGTAAGTTCAGCAGAGGCCCCTTGCTCTCTACAAGGCCTTAGCCTTCAGATTATGGCAAGCTGGAACTTGTTTGTGCATTCATGCCTTCCTTGCCCCTATGATTTCTCCTTGTATTTTAAAGGAAGTTAGAGTTGAATACACGTTTGACAGATGGCAAAGAGCTCAGAAAAATTTTGATGAGATTAATATTTGATGGATTTAAACCCGATTTACTGCTCTTCTGTGCATTATATTGTCTGTTCAGCAGTAAAACCCTAGAATTTCACATAATTGCCTATTTAACGGAGTACAAGTGTGGCTGTTATGCTTCAGCTTTTCTGACACTTTGTTAACTGGCTCTTCTCCAGCTATTTGGAAAGCAGCTGGTAAATAAATGCAAGATAAGTTTTGCAGACTAGTGACCTGAACTCTCAGGTCAGGGCCTGCAACATTTTTATGAATCTTTAGATCAGCACATTATTTACAGAAAAATACCTTGAGTGGCAATATGCAGATTTTAACAGGCAGGACATCTAGAAGGGTGCTTAGTAGATTAAAAATATTTATACCAAACATGTACAAACTGGATAAAAGAAATTATCAGTGGAGAAGTTGATCACATTTTTTAGGAGATAATACATTCTGTACACCTTTTCTAATCTTATGTGAACAGCATAAAAATGGAATATGTTTCCTGGCACACTCTAGCACTGAAAAGAGTTCTGTCCTCTATAAAGGAAGGGTTGTCTGTCCTGTTTGAGGTGTCCTAGTTCAGTGCATAACTCACAAGAGGACTTGGCTTGGTGCTGCCTCCACAGGGCAGCCACATCCTCCATTTTTTGCACCAGCACGGCAGTTTTGTGTATAGAGGCTTGAGGTGCACATCTTGTATGAGGAACAGAATGAAATGCCATTGATGAGTCCTTTCTGTCTGGCAGGAGAAAGCGCTTGATAAATGCTTACAAGCTCTTTGTGCCTCTGTTTTGAAGCTGTTCTTGGTTTGATTGCGGGTGGATTGGTGCTGCTTCTGCCTGAAACTAAAGGAAGAGTTTTGCCTGAGACCGTGGAGGACGTTGAAAACTTTCACAGGTGAGTCATGATGATGAACTTTTAGCAGCTTTCACTTGAAATTGGGCAAAAACCCTGTCCAGAGGGAAGCCCAGGGGTTACTTTGCTGCTTTCTTTGTTTCCAAGAAGTTGCTGAGTAATTTCCAGACTCTCATTGGACAGATTCTGGCCTCCTTTTACCACACATCTACCTAGGCATCTTGAAAACAAGTAGCCTAAGCCTTTTCTGGCCTGTGAATAGCTGCACTATTCAGCACTCAAACATGCTGCAGCACTATTTTAAATGGTTTAAAAAAACCCCTTAACAATTGAACAGAAAAAGGGCAGTCTTAATGGCAGCTTCACATGTGGTGCATGAAGCATCACTATCTGCTGAGGAGCCAGTGCAAACCTAAAGGAATATATATGATCATTTTCTTGGGGCCAAGGCAGAGCAGGTGAAGAAGTTGAAGTTGGGTGCTCACTGAACACCTTCACTCCTGGTTGATGTTCATGTCTTGTTACTCTTGCAGGCAAAGTGCTCCAAAGGCCAAAAAAATCTATCTCCATGTCCAAGGATCAGAAGTAGCACGTGGCTGAAGAAGGCGCAACTCTTGCTGGGTAGTCTGCTTTAGGGCAGTAGCATGGAAATGTCACTTAGAATAAAAACCCCCTCAAAAGTCCTGCCTTTCTTATTTCAATTTCTCTGCATATCCTTTATTTACAATGCTTAGGGTTTTCTGATGAGATTATCCCTATTGCTGCATAGCTGCTTCCCCCTCTGTACACAAAGAGAAACGTATTTTAGGGCTGGGAAATTTTTGTATCAGCTGTGTGGACTTCAACGTGGACTTCAAGAGGTCTTCAGTATGGTGGGATCTATCCCAAGAAAACTTTGTAAGCCTCCATGAAGTCTGACTTTGTTGGCTTTTCTTATAAAGGGGCAGCACAGTATAACAGAGATTCATCTCCACTGTAGAATCAAGGTAACTACAAACTCGGTCCAATCGTGTGACAACTTGCACAGAGTTTTTTTAAAATTGATTTTATTTTCTCCTATTTTATTGGCTACTCACAAGGATGGATACTCACAAGGTTGGGCATGTGGCAATTCCAGAGCACGAAAAAGAATGCGTAGGAGAAAGACTCATTTCCTTAATAAAGTAATAGTATTATACATGTGTCCTGTAGGGGCACTCTTTGGAGTGAGCTGGGATCAGGCTTGGGTCCTGTGCCTCAGGGAGCATCAGGGGCAGCACTGGGTCTTTCAGGAAATATCCAGCACCTTCACAAATTTCCTAGTCCATCCCACTGAGCAACTGTAACAGACCTGTGGCTGCAGAGCAAAACAGGGGCAGTAGTTCTGTGGCTCCCCTTCCCTGTTTGTGTTGCTGCTCCCTATCAGTGCTGGCAAACACTGGTTTTCTGTAAGGATACTGTGAGCAGGGTACAAAATACCTCTTCCCACTGATAATCAGCTGCAGGGAGAGAACTCCCAGCTGAGCAAGGCACTGCTGGACTCTAGCAGGCAGGGTGAAATTCCCCCAGGATTGCATCCCAGTGACCTTGCACCGGCTTTCAGCTGCCCTGAGCCTCAGTTAATGTTCAGTGTTGCTGTGGGGGCCTCCAGGGCAGGGGAGAATGTTGTCCAGTGAGGCAGGGCCATGGCAAGGTTGCCCTGAGAAGGGTAGGGAGAGATCAGGAACGACATGACTTTGGCCTGGGCAGTTGCAAAACCAGTATTTGCTTCAGGATCGGGGGGAACAAGCTTGTGCTGAGAGGGCAAGAGGGACAGCGGGGGTGTAATTATCTGTCTGGTAGAGCAGGTGTCCTGCTGTAGTGGCAGTCACGTCCCTGCTCTGCTCTGAAAGAAATCTGTCAGAACTTCTGACTTACAGTTCTTTGACATAAAACCAGTTGCAAACTCTGCAGATAGAAAATGGGAGAGGTAGCAACAAGTCAAATAAAGCAAATACTGAGATGAATAAATGAGTAACTACAAAACCTGAGTCCCAAGACCCTTACCCATCCCACTGGTATTTATTTCCATAAGCACTGCTACTGCCACAGCAGGAGCTACAGAGGTGGCAGGCTCTGGCATGCCTTCACTTTGCAGTCACCCACAAGTGATAGTAGCATCTGCTTCTGCTGGCAGCTTAATGAACACAAGGGCAAATGTCCTTCATTGACTTCCTTGCTGGTGACTTTTGTCCATTCATGTATTGCTTCCTGGAGTTGGGAAGTCAAAGAGATGTAAAAGCTGGTCCAGCTGCACATGGCTGCTCTCAAAATGTGGAGCAGCAGCATTGTGTCCTGAGGGGGTGGCAGGAGTGTGTCTCCCCCAGACTATGACTGAAGCTCACATCCTGCCTCAGGTAACACAGTTTGACAGCTTCCCTTCCCCTTAGGAGCAGCTGAAGCCTGACTGCTCCTGGGGCTGCTGGAGCATAACCAAGCCCAGTGGCAGGGCTGTCCTGGAGCTTGGGAAGGAGTGCTTCAGGTCCAAGAACCATCTGACTCTGGCAAGGAGCCTGGGAGCACATAAACAGGGCCAAGTTAATGAAAGTGGGACTGGCCCCTTAAGAAGACCCTGTCCCTCACCTAATTACTTAAACCTGGACTTTGTATCAACTGTGCCTGAAGAGAACATGAAAGTTCCATGTTTCGGGGCACCCACCCACCAACTAGGTTTTGGGAAGAATTGATCTTTACTTTTACAAAGTTTCTAGTGTTCTCAATGGCATCATCTGATGGGCAGATGATCTTGTGGCCAAGGGCTTCACCTTTCTAAGCACTGTTCTTGTCCTCTGCTGTTGCAGTCAGCACCTAAATCCAAATGCCAACATGCAAGCATGGCTGTTCTTCAGACACTTCAGTGCTTGTATCCTATCCCTTCTCTCCAGCACTGTGTCATCTTGCATCCTTAATATTTTAAAATATTAAGAAATTGGGCCTTTTTCCCACAACTAGAACTGGTCAGGAGGCAAACTCAGATCCAAAGAATATATACAAGTTGATGAATATGATGTGAATCACAGCTTCCCAAAAGCTGTGGAGAGGACTCTCCAACTCTCAAAGGCACTACAGCAGTGATTTTCCAGCATGGAAAATGGAGGGAGGTCTACTTTAAAAGCTATATCCTTTTTTTTTGCTTATCTTTCCCCCCTTGCCTCAGTCCTTGTTTCTGACAGATGTTTGGGAGTTTGGCCACGTAAATAATCAAGCTCCAAGCATTAGGAAAACGCTCATGTATGAACACAAACTTTAATATGCTTTAATATGCAGGGCCCAGTGTCCTGGTATCGTTTGTGCTGGTCCCAGGGGGTGTCTGTGGTGGGGCTTTCTGACCCTTCCCTGTCACTGATCCCAAATGTTGATGCAGTTTTATGTGGCGCGCCCTGTCCTGAGGCTTCACTGCCTCCAACTCCTCATTTTCCTCCTTTTAATTTTCCAGCTTGCCTAATATCCAGTCAAATTCTAGAACGCTGAATCTTAAAAGCCAGCCTGGGCTTAGAAGTGCTTATTTTTTGCACTTATTTCTCTGGAAGAAGAGGAATAAAACTAGGAGGGAATAGGGGCTTGTGGATGCCTCAGGCTCCCACAGAGGGCTCTACAGTGGCAGTGCTCGCTGCTGGGTGGCAGGAGCTGAATCACAAAGCTGATCTGGGAAGCAGGAGCCATAGACAAACTGAGAGCACCAAGATTTTAAGGAATGTAGAGGGAATTGTGACAGTCAGATACTGCCTATGTGTTGCTTTTGTGCAGAATCAGGTGTAGCTTGAAGGAAGTGAGCTGGGCTCACGACTGCACTCCTGCTTGCTACAGAAATGAGCCATGAGCAAGCAGCCCAAAGAGATTTTTAGTTTTATAAGAAGCAGAAGAAAGTGTTCCTTCATGAATTTCCCACTTATGCCACATGAGCTGCTGCTGCCAGTGCCTGGGACACCAGAAACATGAAAGTGTTCAGGAGGCAAATAGAAAAAATTGGCAGGACGGTCCATGAGGGAGTGAAGCAGAAATGTGTGCAGACAGCCTCTGGCTCGGGAAGTCCCCAAGCCTCAGAGCGCTGGCAGCTGGGGGAGCGCAACAGGGAAAGACCTCTGCAGTGGGATGGCTCATCCCCTGGATGTGGCGTGAGGGCTGGGCTTGTGGCCGCTCTGCTGGCCCCCTTCTGCCTCCCTGCCCCAACAAAGGCAGATCCAGGGCAAAATGGGCCCTTACTTTGGGGCAGCTTCAGAAGTTAGAACATGAAGATAAATGGTTTTTTCTTTACTTCTCTCCTGCCTGTGGAAGGAAAGGGGAAAAAACAGATGATGCTCCTGGTGTTTAACAGCGTGATCAACCACATAACCCATATTCTTACATTCATTCAACAAAACTAGGTTTAACTGTTATCATGTCACTGGCAATTGCTCAGATGAGGTTAGACTATTTTGAAAAGCAGCAGAATAAGGAGTAAATTTGAGACTTTCTGTGGCCTCATTGTAACTGTGCTGCTGTCTGGAAATCATATCCCAACGGTACTTTTAGAAACTTCAACTCTGGCATTTGCTACTGTAAAAACTCTTGGTCTAAGTGGTTTCTAAAGTAACATCTGGGTGTGTGGTTGCATGTATGATTTTCCTAGTATTTCCTAGAGGCAAGTTCTCCCTGCTCTGTGCTGTCCTACATTGCCATCTCTTTCTGGCCATGTTTGGTCCTTCTTTTCCCACACCCAGGTTTTTACGAGACCAAGTATTTTTTGGCTTCACAGGAGCTGCAGTGAATTCAAGCAACCCTTCCAGTGCTTGTGGAGCTCTACTCCCACCCTGGGAGTTACTCCAGAAGCTGCAGGTTGAGCCAAAAGGCAAGAGCACCGAAACCACAGACATTCACTGCATTGCCTCCCAGATTTAAAACCACATCTCAGGCAGCTTTGTCCTTGTCGAATGAGAGCATCTTCGGGGATAAACAGTCCCCTCACTGATCGGTGCTTTTCGGGTGGCCCATGGAACCACCCTCCACACCTTTTGCCAGTGTCTGGTTCATGTGTAAGGTGTTTATGGATTCCAGTCAGATCATACAGGATAGCCCAGAGCCTGATATTGTTATCAGGGATGGGTCACCCACCAGCCACCCCCTGTATTTATATGGGTACAACAAAACCCAGCAAATCCCCAGATATGTACAATAAACTGAGATTTTAAAGCAGGTTTTGCAGATGTAAAGGTGAGTTGTTTTAGAGGACATTGCTTAATGCCATACCTGTGCAGATTTTCAGCATCTTCGATGGTCTCAGGCAGAGCCTTTCCCTTCATTTCAGGTAGGAGCAAAGCTAAGCCACCATCGATTAGAACTATCACAGCTGCAAGCACAGAACAAGGATCACAAAGGCAATGCAATGGCCATGCCCGCATTTAATTCCAAGTCACTAATTAATGCCCCAATGGACAGACAATGTCTGCCCCGTTGACAGAATAAGGGTACTTCAAAGTGATAATAACACTTGGATTTTTATCTACATGTTTCTTATTTGTCAGAGTAATTGCTGACTTTTCCGAGGTGCATCTGAGCCCTGGAAAGCTGTCCTGGGGAACAGACCCAGAGGGAGCCTGGCTTCCTTGCTTCAGGCACACAGTGCAAAGGAAACAGGTTTTGCCTATGATTGTCCAGCTGGCATGGGATTGAGGTGACACTAGCTAGCTGTCATCTCTACTTTTGGCTAGATTAGGAGATGCATGAAAGGTTACTACCAGTCCACCTGACCAATTTCACCTTCTGGTTAGTTTTAGACCCTCTGTGACCCTACTGAGGGCAGATGGTTCATGCAGGCACAGAGATCTGAATATGTGCATTAGCTGACATTCAAGGCAGCCCTTTTTTAGGATAGCAACCTTAATATTAGGACAGCAAAGGAGCGAGTCAGCCCTAAACTGCCAGGGCATCCTTGACAGACTGGCCATCCTGAGGTGGAGTATAACTTTTCTGCAGGGAGACAAGGCCATGCTGCTGGGACCTCAGCTCAGGTAACCACGCTGCCTGTGAGAGGGACAGAACCCAAAGTTTTTCCTCCCTTGGAAAGGGCTCAGCAGGAGAAGGTCAAAGCTTGAAAGGGCTGTCCCAAAAGCATGGGGTTCCCTTCACTGCAGAAGGGGCTAAGGGGTGACTTTGCTACCACTTCCAAACACCCAGATGGAACAGACTCACCAAGCTGTATCTTACACATGTACACACGTTTATGCATTCTCCATGGTGTTTTTTAAAGACAGAAAACAAATCACCAAACGAATTCATCTCAGCTTTGGCCAACCAACCCCTCTTGCAGCTCTTACCAAAGATGACCAGGGGCAGTTCGTGCCAGACGTCTGCCAGTCTGTACACAAGGAAGGGCGTTATGATCCCACCGAGGTCACACAGGGAGGAGCAGACAAGGACTCCCAGGTTCCTGCAGTGCACATGCAAATGCACACACACATGAACACACACGCCATCAGTTCTGCCTGGGGCTGCCTTGTCCGGCTCTGCACCCCAGTGCCCCCACAGGACACACAAGGGTTCACCCAGCCCTGCTGCCACATGAGCAGGCCAGCACCCTGTCCAGGATTTGCACCCTGTCCAGGATTTGCAGCTGATGGGAAAAGAGATGGGCCATGAGCCCTGGAAGGAGAAGACAGATAACACCCTGGGGCTTAGGAAGAGACTTGGAAAGGCCTGGCCCCTGTTGTGGTGAATATAATCAGAAGGTAGCACAGGCAGAGCATTCTCACAGGGAGATGTACCACAAGACGAATCGGGTGAGGGGAGGAGGGTTAGACAAGGTAAGACATTAAGACTAGCCCTGTATTGGAGAGGTCAGTGAGCATTTGACTTCTGCTGGTTCTCTGAGCTGCACTGGATAGGGAGCATGAAGGGTGTATGGGAAGGTTTCTTACAGATTCCCTCAGAAAACTGCTGCCTCAGTGCTGGGCTCAGAAGTGGGGAAGGGGCTTTGGCCACGGAAGGAGGTGGGTTTCTGCTGTGTCACTCAGCATCTCTCCTCCCCCATTTCAAGGTATGTTTTATACAAGCAAATTCCTCTTCCATGGCAGTACATCCTTAGCTGTAAGCTGCAGTAATCATGCATGGGCACGGACTCCACACACAAGCTGGAGATGCAAAGTCGTTTATTACGCAGCCAGAATTCCCCTAAACACCCACACACAACAGGATATAACATCATATAAACAGGAAAGATGTTCACCACAGTGTCCCCCAATCGCCTGGGGTAGTGCACATATATTGCCTATTATGGTAACAGGTAAACAATACCCTATGTGGTCACAAACTACAACCATCACCTCTCATAGGTCCAGCCCTGTCCACAAACCATAATCCTCTCTCTGTCCATCCCCGGTGACCTGGATACAGTCCCAGGGTCACCTCCGGGCCCAGGAAAGAGGCTCTCTCTCCGGCCTTCAGGGCCTATCTCTCTATCACCACATAGTGTAACCCAACAGTAAGCCAGTCTCTTGGTCTGTCACAGAGAAACACCAAGTGCTTTTACCTGCTGACAGAAGGTGGTGCACTTACCTGAGAAATGTTGGGTACAGCTCAGGATTCACCACACATATAATTTCACAGCACATGGTAATTCCCATCCTGCCCAAGCAAGCTGCAGTCATTTTAAGCCAATAAAGAGCTGGAAAGACATTATGCACATTGAGGTTGGAATACAAAATTATTGTTTTCTTCTGCTATTGACATAAAACAGCATTAAATGTTTAATTTAAGGAAATAGTAAAGCATGATGCTGTTGTTTTACTCAACAAAGAATTTATAATGTCTTTTGATTCAAGCAAATAGCCAAGTCCTGAGATTTTGCTAGGTTGCTGTCACAGAGAGAAGAAATCCATGACACAAAGTAGTTTGGGTTATCCAGTGCATTAACCAAAAGCTTACACAGGACACCACTTGTTGCTTGCAATAAGACTTAACAGAGGGCAGCTGCATTGTTTGGTAGTTGAAATCTGCTTATCAGGAAGGTACTCTGTACTTTTTCACAGAGGCTTGTGATGGCTTTCGAGTTGGGACAAGTTTGTGTTTGCCTCCCCACCTCAGTGTGTGATCTGTAATTGCTTTCACACCTGGAGCTACAGATGTCTGCTGCAAATAAATGAATGTCAGAGCCCTACACAGAGAGTCAGCCCAGGACACCTCTGTCTGCCACGTGGGGTTTTAGGTCCCAAATCGTCCACACCTGTCCCCAGAGTGAGGCGCTCTCTCAGGCACTACTGTGCCACATGCCCTGGCACAGGCAGCTGCTGTGGGGCCACAGGACTCCCACTCCTGCACTCCCCCAGCAGGCCCCAGTTGCACCTTGCACAGCCACTGCGCTCCCCAGTCGCTTCCTAAAATGGTTTTTCATTGTCTGGGCACTCTGGGGGTTTTGCATATAACATTTTACTATAAAGATTCATGTGTTTGTTCTTGTGCCCCCAGTGAACCCATAGTTGTGTGGCACTGTAATATCTGTAGTTTCAATCTGCTTATATTCTATAAAACAAAAGGAAAGAAATTTCACTCGGTGGCCCTTAAGTGATACACTGCTTTGAGACAATGACCTTGGAGCAGGTGCTCAGCTAAAACAAAGCCAAGTGTCTGTCACTATGGTTGTTTGACACCCTGCATTCATGGCAGCAGCACTGATGGCAGAAAGCACTTACTGTGCCCAGATGTTATTTAAGTGTGTGCATGTGCCTATACACTTTTCCCTCTTAGATACAGAAAATGTGAGGATTTTTGGATGAAACCCCTGAATTGTGCATTAAAATATAAACTTCTGGCCAGATAAAAATTGTGGACATGTGAACATGGCATTCTTCATGACCTAGCACCTGCAGATTTATGATCTGATTTGATGCCATTTTGGAAATCTGATTTGCCCCATTTCTCCAGCTTCTCATTAGCAGGTATAAATGCTGCTGCTGGGACATAAATTTGCTTTTATGGTATTTAACTGCACTGGATCACAGTACTGACATGGGCCAGGTTATCAAGGATCTTTTTCTATTTTCTGGGGCAACAACCAAGAGATGGGGAGAGAATTCCTTGACAGAGGAGGTTTGCAGAACTCACTGTCTGGCAGGAATGCTGTAATGAGGCAAGCAGCCCCCGTCATCACACTGGCTGCAGCCCAGGTGTAGCAGCGGCCGATTCGATCCAGCGTCAGCATGAGGATGAAGGCAGCTGGAAACTCGACAAGAGCAGAGTAGAGGAAATCCAGATACATGTTCCCAGCAGCTATTCCCATGTGCATGATGAGCCCCTGGTAGAGGACAGAGCTTGTGAACCTGGGCAGAGAAGAGGGTCCAAATGAAGCCGCCCCTCTGGGAGACGGCTTATGCAAAGAACTGAGATTTGCAGCTGGTCAAGAGCAAAACAGGCTTAAATCAATGACAATGATTTAATAGTCCCAAATCACACACCTCCATTTGGGCTGCAAAAGCCTTCCCATCCTTACCAACTGTACATCAAAATGAATGTGTATTTTCTGATCTGAGGTGTCCTGACCAGGTCTAAGAATGAAGGCTTCAACTTTTCTCTGTCTTCATCTTTGGAGCTGAGATTCTGGGAATATAAATGGCAGGACAAGAGGTTACAGTGGGAGGGGGAGAAGGTGGTGAGCACTACAATGAATATTTTCCTTTAGATTGATGGGAGGATGAGGGTTTTCATTTGCCAATTAAGTAACTGAGGGCAAAATAACTTCTCCAGAGTACGTTGGGTAAAGAAAATAAGAAAATTTATACAGACTATCTTCATATCTGTTGTAGTTGTATATGGCATGAAGCAGCATTTAAAAAAATAATAGGTAAGGATGGTCTAGAATTTAAAGTCATGAGATTTCCCAAATATGCTCTGTGAGGGTCCTAGGCAGTAAAAGAGAACTCCCTTGCTTTTGCTTTAGGAAACTGCAGTGATTTCAACCACCAAACTGCTCCCTACTCTAAAGCCAAGACAATCCTAAATTCATAACAATATTTGTCTTGAAGTTGGCACATATGCAGCAAATGCAGTGCAGTCACCTGGAAAGAAAGAGGTGGCTTCTTCCTATTTCCCTTGGCGATGCGCTTAATAACTTCCATAGCTTTATCATTCTGCTTTTGAGCTATGAGCCACCTGGGAGACTCAGGCAGACACCTGCAACACACATAGGCATGACAGCTACACGGAAGGAAAATGTACATTACTGGTACCTGGAAAATAAACATGGAACTGAGTTGCTCAGGCTAGGATCCTATGGTGCTTTGAGGATTTACAGGTGGAATTGAACTCAGTGGTAGCTGTGGCTGCCAGTGATTGCACTCTGATTTGTGCTCCATTTGAATGGCAAGGTAGCCTGAATTTATTTATTTTTTTTTAAATCTAAACCCAGTTCATTAGAATTTGGAAACATTAGTCTGAGATAAATTCTCTTGACAAGTTTTAGAAATAGCTAATAGTCTGTGGATATAAAAAAGAATAGCTTGAAACCTGATCCTTAATTTCTACCATGTTAAAAATAACTTTTCAAAAAAAGATCACATCCCATTTCTTGCCCCTGATCTAGTTATAGTCTAAGAAACATTTTTAATCAATTAAAAAAAACCCCAAACAACCCCGTGCTGATTGCATTAAAAAACCCAAACAACCGAAACCAATTATAATTGATGATTAGAAAACTCCCTTCCCACAGTGGCTCAAGGACCAGTCAAGAAATAATGACGTATTGTTTTGTGACGTGTGGCAAGGACTCCAAACACAGAAGCATTACACCATGTTGCAGGTAGCCCTTTGCTCTTTGGTGAGTCAGAGTAAACCTTTGGGCAGAGGAAACAGAAAAATGCCAAATCTCATCTGATACCATCTTGGAAATCCTACGTGTAGCACTA
This sequence comes from Aleadryas rufinucha, assembly GCA_013397815.1. NCBI lineage: Eukaryota > Metazoa > Chordata > Aves > Passeriformes > Aleadryas > Aleadryas rufinucha. The sequence continues at coordinate 241,251 of VZTH01004802.1, read as the reverse complement.
CAGCTGATCTCTACGGAGAACCTTCAGCTCTCAGCCACCACTCCCTGATTTTGTCAGTGTGGTGTGGCATTACTGGGAGCTGCAAGGGCAGGTACTTACCAGTAGTAGAGCAGGAGAAAGAAACTGGGCAGCGTGACTGCAAGCTGAAGCCACCTCCAGTGTGGAAGTGCATAAGCCAGGGAGGTGAGGATGAGGAGTCCCACAGTGAAGGCAAGCTGGTAAATGATGCCCGCTGCCCTCCGGTAGTCTGAGCCAACAAATTCTGCAACTGCAAAGACAAGTCATATGAGCAAACATACGGGTTTGGAGAGCCTGGGGAACATAACTCCTGCCAGCTGAGACCACGTGTAGCCCCTGTGCTTAACTGTGTCCTTGGGTCATGGCACATGGCCGTGGGTTTGGATGAGAGAGCAGAGCTGGTCTTGGACACAGGGAAAATCCCAACCCTAGTCAGCTGCAGACTTTGCCCCTTCCTTTGAGTGTGTCAGGCCCTCACCCATCAACACAGGGCAAAGGCTGCTCTCTTCAACCCACTCTTTCAAGTTAAGAAATAAATGGCAAAATAAAATAGACAGGTGTGACTTGTTTGCCTCCATCTCCTTCCTCCCATATGTCTTGGGAACAGAGCCTCCCTTGCCGCCAAGCAGATGAAGCAGCACAGAAAAAGTCATTTTGGCACCAAAGCTGTGAAACACAAGCGTTATCTTTCACATCACTCCTTGCTGTCTTTTCCCAGAAAGGTGCTACATGTCTTCACAGTATTTTCAATTTGTTTGTGCCTCTAGACCTTGCCCATCATTTTGACATGTGCTCTCCAGGTATGAATGTTTCTTAGTTTTCAGAGCTGCCTCCTAATGATTCCATTTACCTCTATGAGCTGGTGCAAGCTCGGGGCACAAGCAGCTGCATTGAAGCAAAGAGGTGCTGTTTGGCAGCAAACAGCACCGTGTCACTGTCTGCTCTTGTTACACACAGTGCTCTGGAAATCAGATGGCCCCAGTGTGGGTCAGCCCTGCTGCTGAACAGGGGTCCCTGCCCAGAAGGTGCAAGTGCAAACCACGTAACTGAGGACGTAGCCTGTGAGCCAGCCTCCCTTGCTGACCAGCCCCTGGATCAGGCGGAACGTCACCGTCCAGGTGTAGCTCGGTGCAAAGGCCATCAGAACCCCTGAAACCGCACTGATGAGGACTGTGACCAGAAGGCAGAGTTTGCGCCCAAACCTGCAGAGGGAAGAAAAGAGAAGAAAGAGGCTCAGCTCCTGGGAGGGAAAGGTGGCAAACCAAAGGGTTTGAAGAGGCTGGTGAGGGTCTCTGCTCATTTTGAATAGGAGCCTATATCTGTTCTTCCCTTTGCAACATTTTCCATCTCAATGGAAGTTCAGGGAACTCCCCTGGTTTGTGTTTTCAGGTCATTGCTCACTTTTGGTTAATGACTAAGACAATTAATTCAAGATTGCTGTGATATGGCTCCCCAGCCCATCTTTCAAAGCTGCCATAGCTTTTTAATGGGGATTTGTTTGCTAACTGTGATCTTTACATGTTTTATCAACCTTGGCTGACTACTGAGCTCTTCTTGAATAGGGTTTTGTACATCCCTGTTATTTGTCATTCCCTCTATCACCGTGACTCACTGATAGTCAGAAATGGAGGGTTTCCAAAAGACACAAGCTGGCTGGAACACTGGAAAGGCATTTGTTTTCCAGCTGACAAGAGATGCATGTTCAGTTACAAGTATGAACTATAAAAGCCATTGGATTAGTCAACATCTACTAACAAAAACAGCATGATAATAAGTGCTAGCTAAAATACATGTCTTTTGTTCTCCTCAGTAACATCAGCAGACCCCATCACTCAAACTTCCTCCTCTCATGAGCCTGGCATACAGACATTTTTGACTTGCCTTAAAGTTCAGCCCAAGAGTGCTTCATCAGACCACATTTGAGACTTCTGGTTTTGTTTTTACCCTGAGCACAATACATTCTGGTTATGGTATTTGGTGCTGCTCTTGGGTGCTTGCAGTGCAGGGGCAGCAGTGAGCTGTGACAGGGTGGGTTGAGCAGAGTGAAGACCCCTTAACACTCTGACATGTATGAGTTTTATCTTAGGAGGAATTTTATCCTGCTCCCTCATGTCTTTTCATACTTATGCTTCACAATAAGCCTTTGTAAAAAGATCCTTCAATATTTTGACACAGAGAGAGAGAGCACATTTTGGATATAAATGGCTATGACTTTGGAAGCTCTGGCTTTTGTTGGCTCTCAGCATTATATGGTGGCAAGAAATGCCTTTGCTAGTAAACAGGATGGCTTGGAAAGGTGATCTAAAATGTTGTGCTTCTGATGCTCATGGAATCTGCTCACTGCTGTTTCATGTCCTATTATGCCTGTAGGAGTGTGCATCACCATCCAAGCCTCAGTTCTGGGAAAAAGGAGGGAATGCTTTCAATTTGCTAGGAGATTAGTCAGAAAACAAGAACTTGGATTTAAGGGAAAGAGAGGATGAGGGAGGTGACAAATGTTTCTGATTAAAAAGAAAAAAAAGAAACAAAGATCATCTAAAATGCATGTGAAGAAAAGCCGAAATTGTCATAAGTTTGTCCACTTTTGTCCTCAAAATAAGAGAGAGGACTCCATCCCAGGACTGAAGACTGGATGTAGCATTTTTGTAGTACTGCTGTACCCATTTGATGTCTTTCACCTGAGAATGTCTTTTGCCAAAGGTGTAGCCACACACAAGATGTGGCCACAAAGGGTTACTTTAGTTAATCACTATCTACTGATGAAAAATCCATTTAAGCAGAAAGCTTATTAAAAAGCTGGTCTGGTTCACTGGCAGTAAGGGAATGGTTTAATGGGGATGAGAAAGCAATCTGTCCAATCTGTGTATGGATGAGCTTCTTCACAAGCAGATTTGTCTGCACAACCGAACTGCTGGTGTGTTTGCCTGCACTGAAACTAGGGAGCAGGGACCAATGAGACAAACACAGTCCCATCCTAATTTTGTGACATTGCAGACATACTACAGGGGATGGCTGTGCCCCTTCCATTGACCTTCCCCCTTGGAGGAGCGGGACAGTGAAAAGAAGGAAACAGTAGCAATATCTGTTCAACTGAGATAATCTCGGGGCCAGTCTTGGGAGGAAAAGGCTATTGAGAATACAAAGTAAAAAGAAATAAAAATTCAAGACAGGCTGGATCTCCAGAAGGACTGTTCATTCCCTGTTACCTCAATTTCTTCAAATTTGGGTCTCATCCTGTCTTGTTATTTTAATGAAATATTTGGTAAATATGCAGAGGAAGATCAGCTACAAAGCACTAAATTTGTTCAGAGTCTAACCTAAAAGAAAAAATCCACTGGGCAGATATACGGCACAATAATTGTGATGGAAAAGAGGAAATGAGGGACAATAAGGTCTAGAACTGGCTAAATACAGACTCAGCTGAGAAAAAGAGGATCAAATAAAATTTAGGAAAAAACAACTACTTCTATTTCTGTATCTGAGAAAAACTCTTGTATTTTGAAACTGATTTATGGCCATCTGGATCCTGTTGAAATTAATGTGAAACAAATTTATTGCAAAGATGAGCAAATAGTTCTTGATGCAAGAATTAAAATTTCATCTTGGACTCTGAGCTTGTGTTCCAGTTTGCACCTGTGAGAGAAAACAAAATCTCTTCACTTGTGTGAACTCCTCAGGGCTGTAAAAGTGGAGCGATACCTCGGCATTTCTGTGGGTTCTTGGGTAACAACAGCCTTTGAAAGCAGGACCTTAGAAACCACCATTTAAGTTACACAGAGACCTTTTCAATCTGTTTTTGGTTTCATTCATTTTCTTTCCGAATTGTGAATGTTGTTCAACAACATCAGAAGCAAAATAACCAGAGGAAATAGTTCATCCCATACCTGTCTGCACACCACCCACCTGTCTGCTATGTAGCCAATGCTCACGGAGCCAATAAAAAACCCAGCATTCACACACGACTGGAAGAGGTCCAGCTTCCAGGAGTCCTCGCACACCAGATTAAACTGTAAGGACAAACACAGTTAGAAGGACAGGGACATTCCCTACAAACCATGGCTGTTTGAGAAGGAAGGAAACCAATGGCATCAACTAGAAAATAGACTCCGGGAAAGAAACCCTCTAACCTCTTAAGCTGATATCTACAATGCATCTTGTTTGGATTTTCCCAAACCTTGTGAAAAAGTTACACCCTGGAAAATTATTGCATAATGACACATAAGGAGAGTGAGAAAGGGAGGAAAACTCTGAAAGAACAAATAAAAAAGTTCAGAAAAATCTCGTCCTCTTGTCCCCACACATCTGCTTGAAATTTGGAGGACACTTGGAGCATTGTCTGCTTCCCAGATGCCAAGACCTATTTCAAGCCATGTATTTCCTCGCTGCCTGAAAGCAGTGCCAGGCGATAGAGATGGAGGTGCTGCCATGAACCCTGCTGGGGGGGAGCCAGGAGCTGGGGTGTCCTTCACCTCATCAGCACTGGCGAAAGGGCCAGAATTCAGATGAATTTCTCTGAAGTGTAAGGGTACTTGTTTTTGATTTACAATTAACCGGTTGTCAGGGCACACCCAACAAAGGGAGGAGGGCAAATTGGTAATAACTTCTCTACAGCTGGAAATATTCACTCAAGTGTAATTAGCCTTCAGCCCAGAAAGAAGCGTGAATGTATTTGGCTGCTTATTTAACCTTTTTCTAACCCAGACAAGTTTGCTGGGGCCATGCCAAGCAGCTCAGCTCGATTTCCCGGGTGTGGAGGACAGCTGGAGTGCTCTTCTCTGCCCCAGCCCATCTGTCCCAAAGGAAAATAGGAAGGACTTGCTTTGTAACAGTGATGATAGTGAAGCAAGGAGATATGAATGCCCTGCCCACAGAAGCTGTGAAGCATCCAGCAATGCACTTTTTAAAGATCGAGTTACACAAACATCTGCTAGGCATGGTTTAGGTATAGCTAATACAGATTTGGCAGTGGAGGGGAAGTAGAAGATACCATTCTCGTTTGGAGGTCATTCCTATACTTCAGGTCTCTACATGGCTTTAAGACTTTTAGTACTGGTTTGCATAGTTTTTGTATTCTAGATTATCTAGTCTAGATGCTATAAATTGAGATAAAGGAGCACTGCTGTTGCTAAAGCATTATGTGAGAAATGTAGACCTATCCTCTGCTTCTGGTTCATTATGGATGAGTATCTGGATTATCACCCAAAAGTGCAGTTCCTCAGTTTAGGCTATGGGGGTGCTACCCTCAGTTTGGTGATGGAAATAATTATGAGAATACCGCTGATGACAAGATTGCAGTATTATGCTGCCAGGAAAAACAATCATTTCCCCTTGTTTATGTATACAAATCTTTGATCTACGCACCTAGCAGGTTCTGATATTCAGTGTTTATTAGCAGTCAGACTCAGACTGTACACCAAAAGCAAACTTTATTAATCCAGCATATTCTGTCTTTAAGCTGTGCAGACAAGAGTGATTTTTCTGGATAAGCTATGTCTTACCTCAGTGACGAGAGAGCTCCCTGGAGAGTTGTAGACCCAGCCATCCTGGCAGGGACCGAGGGGGATGCTGCTCCCGCTGCCCACCAGGCTGCCGAGGGGGTCAGTGCAGCTGATGCCTGTTGCGTTCCAGTCCACCTCGTACCTCCTGCAGCGGCTGTCGAAGCTGGCCCCGTGGCCATCCCACTTGGGAACTGTGTGATTCAGCTGCTCCTCCAGGCTCCAGCCACACCTCTGGCTCAGCTCAGCCACCCCGGGGCTGAAGCAGCGATGCTCGGGGGTGAATCCCAGGAAAAAAATCCCCACATAAATGGGAACAAAAGTAGCAGAAAGCAAGCATAAGACAAAGAGGGCCTTCTTCTGAAAGAAGTCAAATTCTCCAACGTGCTCTAAAATGTCATCCAGGGTTGGCATTTTTGTGTGTCAGAGATCATGAAAATATCTAACTCAATTGCTTTCCAGGGCTTTGGCCTTCACTGCACGCTTAAATAACAGCTGAGGTGTTTGCTTAAAACTCACAAACAATTGTTATTTGTTAATTGTTAATTAATTGTAATTAATTAACTTTGTCAATTGTCAAAGCATGCATCTCAACCTTTGTTTCCTAAGTGCCATTTCTAAACACACTTTGGCTCTCCTTTTTGGCTTCTGCTATTAATTTGTGTCGCTGTAGTAGCGAGCACAGAGAGAAAACCAACACAGATTTGGTCCAAGAAGAAAAGTGAAGAAGTGTCTTTATTTAATTATATTCAGCCCATTTTATACGTTAGTATTCTTGCATGGTATGAGGTCATTGGACCTTTGGTCATCCACCTCCTGAAGTGATTGGTCAGTTCTCCCAACACCCATTTAAAAATATTACTCTAGTCAGTATCATAACAATCCACAGGTGCAAGATAGAAAAGAATAGTTTACAGAAAACCATAATATTGTTTTGAATAACTTGCATGGGAAAGACAGAGCTCTCACGAAATGCTGCAGCCTCACAAGATGCTGCAGAAAGGTGGAAAGTTTCTCTGCTAAAGCTTTTTAGCATCCATGAATTTGTTTCATATATGACATACTTGAAATGCAGGATCTGGAATCTTAGCTTATGGCCATTTCAGTCTGTCACTGAGAATCTGTCAGTGCACAGTATGGGGCAGGTGGTAATTCCTCTGTCCAGTATTTCAGAGGCCATAAATACTATGAAGGTAATATCATTCTCTTCCTCATACACATATAAACTGAAGAACCTTAAAATTACAAGGGACATAGATGACTGCTTGTATGCTCTTTTGAGGGAACAGAGGAAAACAATACAGCAAAACCACAAGAGGGCCGATTTCTTTTAGTCACTTCTTGGTTAAAGAATAGTGTTGTGCCTCAAATGGGAGGCAGACTAGTCACTGCAATGTGAGTAGGGACTTCTGAGTCAGAGGTGATCAAACTGAACTTGTAGGGTTTCACCTGCAGTTGCCTCACACTCAGGGAACTGAAAGTGGCCCTGAGACTGGTCACCAGCCCTTGCATGCCCATCCTGCCCTCTGCCTCCTGATCTGCCTTGCACCCTGGGGAGGCAGAGGGCAGAGGCTGCTGCAAGCTACAGGTGCATCTCACAAACGCTTTACAGATATTTAATGAGAATTTATTAGACAATGCTAACATATAAACGTGTGATTAAGCAGTGGAGACATCCTCAGCCTCCTTTACATGAGGGGGTAATTTGTCGAGTTCCCATGGCCATGGTTGCATAAGGTCCTTTCATGTCGTTCCCCATTTCCTTCAGTGATGGAGGACTGGAAGAATGGTGCAGCTGAACATCAAACATGTGGATTTGGACAAAAAACATCTATGGGCAACGACTTCTGCCTGAAAATTTTCTGCTGTCTTTGTGTCATCTGCAAATCTTTCTAAGCCAGACAAAGACTCTGTAGCTTGGTTAGTGCTTCTGAAGGGAACCTCTGAGCAGGCTGCTGTCCCTGGTTTAATTTTCCCCTGAGGAGTACTCAGTGACCTCTCTGAGTTTTATGAAGCACAAAACTAAATAATGAGGAAAACAGAGGTGATAAGTAATGTAGTATTTTAAAGGGCTATTAGAAACAAGCGCTCTTGAGTTACAGTGACTGGCATTCCTAGGAAATGTCATGAATCACAAATGGGACTGCTCCTTTGCAATAAAGATCTTTTGCAGCTAAGAAAAGAGCAGCCCTTTGACTGTGTACAACTGAAGAGTTTACGTATCTCTGTTCAGTCTGGTTTATTAGAAGCAGAGAACAGACTATTCCCCCTGTTAATGCTCAAGGAGCTCACTGCACCAGCAGCTTTTAAACCTTACACCCTCCTGCACACAGACTACTCAGCAGTGCACATATTTGATGCAGTGGTTAACAGCTAAAGCCTGTCTCAGCCAAGACTGAATTAAGTGCAACAAGAAGTGCATAAACTCTAGAAATCTGCTTTACTCCCTTTCCCAATTCTGCCTACTGTAGTTTCATGCTGGAGAAAGCAAGAAGAAAGCTGCCAGTATGGGGTTCACGTGCCAGTTATGCTGGCAGAAGGTTGTATCTCTGATTATGATTAATATTATTTCTTCTGGAAAACCTCCACTGTCACTTGAGTATTCTCTTTTATCGCCAGGAAGCAAAGGGTTGTCCTACAGTGGGAGTGACCACTAGTAGCTTTACATATTGCATGATGTCCAGAGGTTTTTCCTACTGTCATCCAAGCTGCCCTTGAATAATCCTGACCAGACTCCCTCCTGTGTATGGTCTCACCAGTCTTCGGGGAACTGAGTGGTCCATCCCACCAATATAAAGGCAGGTGACTCTTGTCACCTTGACACACTTGAGTATGACGTCTTTAAGATGTTTTTAGCATGTTTTTTTCCCACTTTGCTGGGGACAGAGTAGGCAGTGAGCCTGCATGCAGTTCTGCTGGTGGATCTGACTGCATGTGAACGGAGGCAGCATGAGAGCTTGCCTGGGTGACATCTGTACTGAAAAACTAAACATCACTGTTCTCAAGTGTTGTCCCATACCCACAGTGCTTAATCTTCACCACCCTCCCCAGTACTGTTTTGCCTGATTCCTGCCAGCACCACAAAATGCCTAGGCAGGTCTGGGGACGTGATGTCAGGCAGGCTGTTTCTGGTAGTCAGGAGGGAAAAGATCATCCTGACTGGGGATGGTGTATACAGATGTGAGCCATTGCCTCCAGCCTACCCATATATCAGCACAGATGCAGCACAGCGTCAATCAGCATATAGCAGGTAATTCAGCCAGATGAGCAAAGTGGAGAAAGCCATAGCAGCTCTGTTAGCAGAGGGTATCTGTGCCCCTGACAAAAGACCTGTATGGCTCTGCAGTGGCAGGTTCACGGAACAGTGTCAAGTGTGACAGGTTTGCTGGGTATAATCAGTAATCCCTTCATCTGCAGTAGTGAAGCATTACCATGACTGCTTTGAAACATATAAGCCTTCAAAGGCTGGGGTAAACGTTCCTGTACTCTGACCTTCCTAAGCTTTAGATGTAGGCTCGAAGGGTTAGTGAAATGTGAACAAAGCCAAGCCTATCACACTCCTGTAAAAAAATTACAGATAAAAGGCATACCGGTAACGATTGTATAAATAGCTGTTGGCTGCCAAACAATAGCCCCAATTCAAAGATCTGAAAGCATCTTCTTATGAAATCACTCATGAAGACTGAGAAACTGAGGCAGAGAGATCCAGCAGGTTAGCTCTTCAGAGAAATTGGTTTTCAGATCTTTGAGAATTTAGGCTAAAACAGTTTGCTAAAGGAGCCTTAGACAGACTTTCCCATTCAGGTGCTTCCTGATGTGTTGTCCTACAAACCTTCTTGCATGAATAAACACTTTTGCATTGATTTCCTTCTAGTGAGTCATTCTTTCATCCTTGCCACTTAGTGATGATTTTGGTTCAGTACTTACCTGTGTATCTGGATCTTATCATAGCTCTGTTTCCTGTGACTATATCAAGAACACAGACTTTTAACAGGTAGCTGTGAGCAAGCTGTCTGCCATAACCTCATGCTACCATGTACCTGAGCAGGACATGCTTGATTCAGAGGAATGTGACGGAGAATCACTGGACACATCCATACAAACAGCTAATCGTGCCCCCACTGAGATGCACTGCCTGTGTATTGGGGTGCAGGTACTTCAGCCAGGCTGAAGCAGTCTGGTTTCCAGGTGCAGAGGCCTCATCCCCTTTCCTACAGCCTGTCGTGGCACTTGTTGGTCCTGTATACCATGAAGGAGTCAACTTGCTGAGTAGACAGAGGCTGATCCTATCTGCAGTAGTCAGTTGTAGGGGCTCAGTGAAGGGGTGTGGAAAGTTCAGCACAGAGGAAAGCACAGGATCACATGGCTCAAGCTGCTGAGAGAGGGAAGCTGGAAAGAAGAGACAAGAAGCAGGGTGTCCCTGTGGTGATGGAAAGACCATCTATCTTGTAGTTTCTGGTAGGGTTTCACTTGGGCTGATGTCAGCCATGTAAAAGCTGAACATGTAGCATCAAGTTGCTTCTGGATATATATCCACATGTGGAGCAGTAGCCTACAGTGGTGCTTAATGGCAGATCTGTGCACCCAGAGCTGCTAATAGCAGGTGGAGCTTGGGTCATGAGATCTCAGCTCTTCAGGTCAGCACCGAGGGCTAGGTATCTAAGAACTGACTGTAGAGGGAACCTATGCACCTTGTTTTCAGGCTGCTCAAGTTATTTCAAAAAGCTCATGTTTGCACTTGGTATTTGTTTGCACCATGAGGACTTATTTTATAATTGAGAGAAACAAAGTGTAATTTTTGGTTGGCTCATATACTACTAACACATTTTTCTTAGATGATAATCACACTATATTTGGCAAATCCCTCTAGTTTAAGATTATTTACATCTAGATCCAAATGTCACAGCTCGAGCTCATTTGTTCGTTGAACATTAATTACCACTTAGATAGTGCAACCTAGGAATATCTCCCGTGGTGACAAAGACAGCTCAGTGCACAGTTCTTACTCCAGCTTTTGCCGTGGCACAGATCATGACGTGTTTCTGGAGTTTGTCCTCTGAAGGTTTCATTTCTGCAGTCATGAGGTGGCATGGCTTTTGCCAAGAGCAGAAGCACTCCTGAGCTCCTGTACCACTGGCATTTGGCCTCATGGGCTGCTGGGGCGCTGTGTGAGCACTGTTTGGGCCAGGATGAGGATGCTTGCGCTGCCCAGGGAGAGGGAATCGGAATCGGCCCTGGGGCAGCTTGGCTTGTTGTGAACCTGTTCTGTGGTCCCTCGGGTCCTGTTGCTTTGATCTGACTTCCCAAGGAGATGGCAAGGTCACCCCACAATGTGCTTGGGGTTTGTAGAGCCGTTTTATCAAAGGGTGCACTGATAACAGGTTACCGAAGTGAGCAAAGGAGTCCAGGCAGCCCTGTAACTGCTGGCACAGAGCCTGGAGGGTGTGCTAGGCACTTCAGGAAAAACACACAGGTTTTTAAAATGCTGATCAGAGAATTTTCCTGAGCCCACCCACCATCCACTTTACAAAATTGCTCCAAGAGATGTCTGGGAGGGGTAACTACATCTGTCAGGAGAGCCAGGGATGGAGCTGGCCAGACCAGCCTTCCAGCTCTGGCATGTCACAGCACAGGTACACCACACGCCATCTGCGGTTATCCCTGTGTCTCGACCCAGCCTGACACCGCAGCCACCTCGACTGGGAAACCCACGGCTCCCAGGGCTTCAGCTTCCTGTTGAGTAGCCCTCTGTGACTGCAAAGAACAAGCCCCATTCCCAAAGGGCTTGCAGCCTGAGCCTTAGGTTTGTTATTTCTTTTGCATAGTTGAACTGCTGATACCTGCTCTAAAGGTAGCAGGACCTACCTGAGACAAGCAGTGCAAACAGTATGGGTATTACAAGGCTAGATCCTACTCAGAGGACTTGATAAACAACCGAGGAGGGGGTGAACTGGGGACTGAGGCTGCATCATAACCTGCATTTCTGCTGGTGGTGGAGGTAGGCTTTGCTGTCACAGCGTACTGGGTAACTGCACCCAAAGCTACCTGTCAGGGGCTGAGGTGGTACCTATTTCACTGTTCTCAGCCTGGGCATGGTCACTCCTAAGTTGGTTTAAACACATTGACTCCTTCTGTCCCATATGTAGAGGCTTCTTTTGGACCACCAGCTCTGCAGGAGTGGGAGCTGCTTCATGCCTGGATAAGAAGGAAGAGGAAAGTTAAGTAGGTTTCATGTGAAGCACAGGTTAAAGAAAGCCTGTGAATTCAAAAGGGAAGAAAGGAAAAAACATAGGAGAAAGGAAACTGGCAAGTAGCAAGCAGGTTTGCAGTTTGGAACTGGTCCTGTTCCACGACTTTAATATGTAGTTAATTACAAGCATTTAATTTTGCAGTAAGGTCTTGGGAGAGTAATTGCTTAATAAGATCCTAGATTACACATATCAATCACGTACTTACTGCTGTGCTCAGACAGGGTATCACAGCTGCACAGCACCATGTGAGGCGTGGGGCCATCCCTGACACCTCACCAGGCTCAGAGCAAGACCAAAAGTGGTGGCAGGGGTTGAGGCTGTCCTGCCTGCAGGGATCAGAGCAGGGGTGTCCCCTTCCCACCTCTGCAGGTCTCTGCTCCCAGTGCTGCTGTTGTGAGCAGCCTGGGAGGAGAGCGAGGGCTACAAGAGAGCAGCACATCTCATAATTATTTTCATCATCAGGGGGCTCCAGATCCCTGCTTTCTGGAGCTCTGTCCTGGCCTATGCCTTTCTCCACCTCCACAGTGGGAATGGCAGCTATCCAGAGGTGTCCCACTGGGAGGGGGAGAAAAGGCTGCTTTCCTGAGGGATGAGTGGCTGTCTGAAGAAGATGGTGACCCTCTGTCCCATCAGACAAGACTGCTCTGGGGCAAAGTGTCCTGGACATGGGAAGATGGACAGGAACTGGAGGGCATGAGGAGAGACTGCTCTTGTCTTTTGAGACCAATTGCTCCCCTTCAAAGCTCCCTAACTCACCTCTCTGCTCTGCCTCAATCTGTGACAGTCCCCCTTGACTCCTCCTGCCGCCCCTGTTTTTGGCCCAACCCCTTCAGAAATCCTGTTTGATCCTTGAGGCAGCAAAATGCTGCCCAGAGGACTGGGTGGTTGTCTAAACCCAGCCCTAATAGACTGAAAAGGTGGTATAACATTATAAGAACTGATTTTTCTGAATTTCTGACAGCCTTGCTCCTTGCATATCACCATGTGGCTGTTAAGACCACTGGTGTGAATGTGGTCTAATGAGAGACAGGCAATCACAGAATTCCCCCAACTACACCATGCCAGAAGACTTCAGCTTCAGTGTCATTATGAACAATATTCTTGGATTTTTTGTATGGTCTTCAGCTAAATCATCATTCTAGCACTTCTGTGAAATAAGTTAACACACCCATATCTCCTTGCATCATGAATTGCTTTTTAAATAACGGAAGGCTTGGAATCAAACACAAAACACTTTTTAAAAAGAACAGTAAAGCAGCTAATACCGACCTAGGAAAATTGTGATTGGGGATCAACTCAAATTAAGCAACAGATTTAAGGAAAGGCTTCTTGACTCTGGGCTTGATATTTTTTTTCCAAATGCAAAAGAAGTTCAAATCTATTTCGCAAGCTTGAATCTTTGGGGAGTTAAGTATCGCAAGCACACAGCTGTGATGCAGTTTGTCAGTGTTTGTTTACACAATTGTTATTAGTCTGGACATTTATGTTTGTAAAAGAGCTTTCTGCTCAGCAGGAATTGAAGCTATTTCTTCTGCTCAAGTTGCTTTATAAAACAGTCCTTTTTTAGCTGAGAAATGGCGCATTGGTCTGTGACATTTTGTGTTCAAGTCTGCTGCCTCTGACATCCAAGGTGCTTGCAAGTGATGTGCTGCCCCAGTAGAGGAGGAGATATCCAACACTACTTTTCATGGCAGGTGCTCCAAAGTCTTCCATATGGGACAAGCTAAGAGTTCCTGCTCTCGAGTTTTATTTCCATTTCGTAACTTGTGTTGTAAATGTTTGGGTTTTGATATCTTGTAAGTTGGTTTTGTGAACATTTGGGCATCTGTCTGCACTTCTGATGGATAATGAAATATACGGATGACACAAATCCACTCGCAGCTACAAACGAGATAATACAAACACAACAAACAGTTTCTCAGCATCTGCAAGGGTAAAGAAAATCATCAAGGAGCAATGGCAAGAAGGTATCAGCAGTTTAAGTCCAAAGGGAACATACAGATCAACATTCATAGATAAGCAGTCAAACTCTGGTAGAGAATTCGGACTGAACTCTAGCAACCTATCATGAATGCAGACAGCCCTGCTTCACTTTATCCCCACAACTGCTGAAATTTCAGTGGGACTTGCTTAGAGGTACGCTAAAAGAGGCTGGTCAGAGAAGTAGGGGGAGTCAAGGATAAGGACACTAGCTAGCAGGCAAGTTTGAAGCCAAATGTATACCATGTGAAATAGGAAATAGAGAGCAACGTTTTCTGGTTGAGTCTTCCCATGCTAATTGCCCATCTGTGCTGCCCAGTGGGCTTCGGTGCTCCCCTCCCTGCTGCAAATAAGCGCCTTCATAATGGCCTCCAGGGCAAGAAATGAGGCAGCGGGTGGACATTGGTGGTGGAAGAAGCAACGAGACAGTGCTAGTCACCATCAGATATCCTGTTTGGGGCAGTGGTAGGTGAGAAGAAACTGCCCATGTATTTCAGTGAGATGTGACCCTTGAGCACTGTAGGGTTGGTCAGCTCTTCAACAGGCATCTTTTGAAGTGAAATATCCATGGGAAAACTGAGCCACTTTACAGCTGAGGGAGTGGGTGGAATGAGATCATTGAACTTGGCACTTTGTATGGGTGAAAGATAAACCCAGCACAGGGACACTGCTGAGCCAGAGTAGGTCCACTTTTGATTTGGGAGGAATTGGCAGTGAAGGCAGGGGAGCTCCCTGTGGAAGAGCCATTCTCAGTGGGCTGAAACTAAGGCATGAATTTAAGCAAGTTAAGTGACTGCTGAAGCTCAGCTTGTTAATCAGATAAAGATAAAAACAAGGACAAAGTGTAGGAAGCATTCACAGAAGGAGCCACAAATTCCACCAGCGGAACAGCAGCATGTCCCTGTGTGTGTGCACGGGGGCAGTGTGTGTGCAGGGGGGTCTGGCATTACCCAGCAGGTGATGGCCAGACAGACTCCCCCAGACCTGCACGGCCAGCCACGCCGACAGCACTGGTCCCACTCTGCTTTCCTGAGGCTGAGGCAGCAGAGCCGGCGGCACTGGCAGTTTTACAATGCACAGGCTGCTCTCAAGGGAGGTATTTTGGACTGACTGACCTTGTAAAATGTATGCCCTGACTCTCCTATGAAGCAAGCTGCCCATTCAGTACAAGAGATTATTGATGACTTCTGAATCATCAGGCTGCTCCCATAAATAAAAGATTAAGTGGACTAAGAGTGTACCAGGAAATTGTGAGCCTAAATTGTCATTAAATTATCTCTGTTAATCCTTAAGGTTGCAAGTGGATGGGCAGGGTAGTTAGTCATACCTGTGGAGATCACCCAGGTAAGCGGCTATTGTCAGACACACATGCAACAAAGTATGCAATACACGATGTATAATACATTTACATAACAAATGGTGTATTACTTACACCTGATATAGCTGTGACCTGTTGGACCAGGTCACAGCTATATCACACCAATGTTAATATTTAACTGCATCTGCCCCATGGTTAGAGCAGAAGATACTGTGATCTTGGCTTTCCCTCCTAAATTCAGGGTATGTTTCCTCTGCAACCTGCAGCAGAATTGTCCCACACCAGTGACACCAGTGCTGGTTCCCGGTTCAGGCAGCATGCAAAACTGGCCTGGAGCCCAACTCATGTTTCTGTTGAGTGAGTGCACATGACATAGGATCTATGCCAGCTCTGCTTTTACATCAGTTTCAAGGCCAGCCCTGGCATGAGCGTTCATACCCAACCTGCAGATAGGGAGGGACCTCAGCCAGCACAGGTACTGTAAGGTCTCTTCAACATTTCTGGCTAAACCATAATCAGCTGAGCACGTTTATGCATCATTTTTCCCAGCACTAGCAGCCTTACAGCCACGCTGACCAGAGACTCTGTGCCTGACATTGCTCCTGGTAGTGCATGGACACTCCAGTGCATCAGGCACTTCTGGTGTGTGGGATATGCGTGGCTTCACTTCTTGTTTTCACAGGCCAAAGGGAGTAGCAGATAGAAATACAGCCATCAAGGACAATACCCAGCTGGAGTTTCAGTGAGTTTGGGAAGGTGGAGCTCAGCAGAGACTCCTTTCCCAGAATGGATATACTTTGTGGTGGTTCACACACAGGTGCTCTGTTGGGCTGATTCACACTTCCAACAGACAGCAGAGCCATGCCCAATGCAAAACAAATCTGACAGGTAGTGAGCAGGGAGAAATATGCTGCAGACTGCCAAACTCTGACCTTATCAAGAACATCCTGTAACACCTGTGTGTGCTCTGAGATAATTACAGGTGGCAATGATTAAGAGGAAAACTTTCAAGTAAGTTATATGATAGCACGCAAAAACTTTGTTTAAACTTCAGTCTGCACTGTGGTTTTCTTGGAGTTCCCAGGAACAGTGAAATCTATGAAAAAATAATCTTGAAAAAATAATCTTAAGAAATAGCCCCTAGGTATGCTAAATGAAACTGCTGCATAGCAAGTGAGAAGTTGAAACCTGTCTGAAAATTTTCAGGAGCTCCAAAGAAATGAGCCAAAGTTTTCTAAGCAGGCACCAGGAGCGATCAGAGACACAGGCTGAATGAGAGGGTGCAGGAATGCCATGTCCCTATAGATGACATATGGAGGTGGTGGCAGTATTAATTCTGCTGTAACAGTCAACAATGCTGAGTTTCAACATTACTAATCTGTACTTGAAAGTGACAGCCACTGGATGAGTAATTGTGCTTCCCCTCACTTCTGTGACCTCCTTAGTCACCTCCTGGGGACAAGACTTCCCTGCTCCCATGGCATGGCAGCTGGCCAGGAACCTGTGTCTGAGTGGTACCCAACGCACCATGGTGACACCATGGTTGACCGGTGATGCAAACCCTTTCTCTGACCCTCACAGCTTCCTGAGTTCAGTGTGATGTGGTGAAGGTTTTGCTGTTAGAAAGATGCGACTCTGTACCAGTTTGGCTGATGCCTGTGTGCACATGAACTATTGCAGAGTTTTCTGTCCATCCATGGATCTCCTAATTTTTCTCCTTGGTCCCAGGGTCACACTGCTCACATGTTGTGTCCCCATAAAAGCTCATTGCATTCCTGCTTCTTCTGCAAACACTCCTCACGATGGAGTTTTTCCAGCCAGGGGCCTTTGCCTCAGACCTTGTCTTTCATCAGGTCTCCATGAACAAACCATCACCTCAGCTGCCCCTTGGGAGCAGACTGTGCCACCTTGTCACTGTCTGCTGCCACTGCCAGCCAACAGTGTGACACCACTGAATCATAACAAGCCTCAGCCAAAGACAGGCACACCCAGGCACGCACACACACTTGTGTATGCATGCATACAGTGTTTGTTCTTTCCTCTGAGAAAAACGGGTGGTAAAGGGAAGCCCACTTCTGCCAGGAGAGCACCAGCTGTGTGCCTGACCTCACCACTGTGTCGTGGGCACCACAGCAGCAGATGTGGTGTAAGGAGGATGATAGTAGAGCAGCTTCCCTGTCATGCCCCTGACGTCATTTTCCCCTGCACAAGAGACCAACTTCTGAAATACTGCCCACAGGGACAGTACTGGAGAGACCTCATGGGCACTCATGGCTTTTGTGAAGACAGGTTTTTTCCACCCCTAGGTTGTGGCTTGGCATCACAATGCTAACAGTCAGAGCTGCATCCTGAGCTGTTCACAGGCAGGACCAAGGAACAAGGACACCTCCTGCCTCCTTAGCCCATGAGGAAGCCCTTCTCCTCTCATTCCCTTTGGTGAGGGTCTAAGCCAGGCTCTTCTTCTGCTAGGAGCCTTCAGAGGTGGCTGCAAACCTCACTCAGCTTCTCTGTAGTTACTCTATGGCTGCAAAGCATGGGAGGAGTTGAAGGCGGCATCAGCAGGGAAAAGGATGCCTGGATGCCAGTGTGAGCTATGGTGGTGAGGATGGAGCTGTCTGTGGTTCTGAGGAAGGTGGCACAGTGGTGCCTCTGCCCTCAGGAGGAGGTGGAAGCAATTGATGCAGAGCCAGGCATGGCCAGCATCTCATGGAGACGATCACTTTCTCCTCTGCCCCCTGACTTGTCCCAGCTCCTCTGTGTCTCCTCAGGGTGTGCAGAGCTGTGGGGCCCCCAGAGGAGCTCAGCAGCTCTCTCTTGGGGACCTGGCCCTGCATTGTCGTTGTGCCAGCTAATCTGTTCCCTCTGTGCCTGCTGCCTGCTGTGTGCACCTTTCCTTTTGACCTGCCCACATGGGTGCACAGTGTTTTAAACAAATCTTTGCTCCACAAGCTGCTCTTTGCTCTCAGCAAGGCCAAACCCACCTGCAAGCAGGGAGGGAAGCAGAGGCAGGAGCAAATGCCAACCTGGGACAAGAAGAAACCAAGGAGCCCCGGTGAGAGTGAGCAGAGCCAGCCAGCCACCTTGCATCAGAGCAAACTGGCAGCAGGCACCACTATGTCCTCCCATGCCCTTTTCCTTAACTATCTTCATCCCTTCCCACACAGGCTGTCCTGTTTGCTCCTAACCCCCAACCCCAGTTTTGCCAGTTTTACAGTTGTATCTGGTATCTGTGGTATGACAGCACAGAGTATAGCCTCTGCACTTCTTACCTGGGTCATCAATTCCTTTAAATTACTGCTTCCTTTTCACCATATACTTAATCCTCTTCTTTTATGCCATTTCTCTTGTTGCTACTTCACACTTTCTCATGCAGTTATTTTGTTTGTGTAGGTGCTTTGCCAGGGTGCCCCAACAGAGCAAGCTGTGATGAGTTAGCAAGGCCAGGCAGGATGGGGCTCTGAGCAACCTGGTGACATCCCCACCCATGGCAGGGAGCCTGGAACTAGATGATCTTTAGAGTCCCTTCCAACCCAAGCCATTCTATGATTCGATGGTTCTGGGACAGCCTGGAGGTGAGTGAAGGTTTGTCTATCTCAGGTATGAGCGTGACAATCTCTGTGGGAACCATAGGGGTTAGACCCACTGCCTGGTGAACAAAACTGCTGTGGCACCACCACAGCATGCAGACAACACGAATAATTTTGGTTTTTGGCACCCCCATACCTTTTTTTTGCGCACACACAGTATTTTCTGACAAAAGCATAAGAAAGCAGAGGTGAAGTCAGACAAACCCAACTTGCATTTCCAGGGGAATGGCTAAGTACAGGTGACAGAGACTGCTGTTGCTTGGAGCTTTGCAGGGAAAAAGAAACACAGAATCATCACAGATTGGTTGAAGCTGGAAAGCATTTCTCAAGACTACCTGCTCCACCCCCCTCCCTGCTCAAGCAGGGCCACCTAGAACAGGTTGCCCAGGATCACTCCCATATGGCTTTTTAGTATCTCCAAGGATGGAGACTCCACAACCCCTCTGGGCCACTTGTTCCAGTGCTCAGTCACTCTCACGCTAGAAAGACGTATCCTGGTGTTCAAAGGGAACATCTTGTGGTTCAGCCTGTGCCCATTGCCTCTTAAAACATGCTTCTTAAGAATGTGCTTTAATCCCCTCCTGGCAAAAACTCTGCAGTCTCTGTACACAGAAGTCTGGACACAGCCCGAGTCAATGAATCTCTAGAAAATCTTGGCACAGTATGACCTGTCAGGGATTGCAGCTGGGACTGTGGTTGCAAGGCATGAGGCCTCCTTACGTTCATCACATAAGGCTAGAGTTTCCTCCTGGACTGTTGGTTTTATGGAACAGGAGAGCAGTGGGAGCAGGGATTTCTCATATTGTACACAGAGGTTTTCAAGTTTTGTCCAGAAGCAAACAGGGCTTTCCTGAAAGGTTCATTTTCAGGGGAAGGAAAACTGAAATGGAGCAGAATAATATTAGAACAAAGCATCATGTGATGGGAAAACCGAGAGAGAAACTTCCCTGGATATAGAAAAATCAGTGAGGGATTAGCTGGGAACACCTTAGACTTCCAGATGATAAACAAGGTTCTTCCTTGTTGAAAGCTGACATATTGCTTAGCAGTGCCACCTGTCTGAGGAACAGCTGTTACTAGGAAGAATGTGAATGAGGCATTCCTGGTTCTTTAGTACAAATTGTCATTTTTAATTGTGCTGCTGAAAGGAAGGAAGAATGATTTTGAAGCAGAAGGAATTTGGTGAAGTTGCCTTTAAATTACCCCCAAGCTGGGATGAAGGCCTGGAGAGTAACAGCCAGGACCTGCCAAGCATGAGGTGTGTGATCAACAGCCTTCCTCAGCTGCACAAACTGCTCCAGTGTGTGTAACACCTTGCCTCCCTGCTCTGCCAGCCTGTGCTGGATGGGCAGTGAGTCTGGGATAGGCTCTGCTCCCCCTCACCCCATGGGAAGGTGCTGATGTCCACAGCCCTGCAGATGAGGAGAGGATGAGGTCCATGCTGCTGCCTGCTTGCTATGCAGAAACATAAACGTCTCCTTGGCTCTGCTGGCCGAGGAGCAGTTTGCTGTTGTACACAGGAGTGGAGGAGGATAGTAATTTGGGGGGTCAGGATGGTGCCAGCTGCTGTACTGATACATATTTGGAAATTATGTGGTAATGTTGCTCTTTTCATTTATTAAACAAACCCAAAGTAAACCCTTTTTGCTTTTCTTCAGCTATCATTTTGCTAAAAATACCATATGAACTAATCCCCTAAATAATCTTTTCATAAAGTTCATCTCTGGATAAGTTTCCTAAATCTAAGTTTCAAGGAGCTGGCAGTTAGTCTAGGAACTTCTTGTTTACTGAAATTGGTCCATTCCCCATCTCCTCATCTCGGTGCAGAGGAGCAGATATGTGGGACTGGAAATACTGGCTGAAGGATGGATGATGGGCCTGTGCCCAAGGAATGCTACCCACCCTGGCAGCAAATGGCACCATCCCAGACTTTACAAGACCTCCCAAATTCCCCATTCCACTGCAGCTGGCCAGCACAGAGCTGGGAGAGCAGTGGTGCCATCCCTTGTCTGCGGCTGATAATGCCCCTTCATCATCCAGCAGCCCCAGCTCTTGGCTACTGCATGGCTGCCAGGGCTGAGTCGAGGGTTGCACTCCCTCTGCTGAGACCAGCTGCCAGGGGGAGCAACCTTGCAGCAGGAAGAGCAGTCTTTTGCACACGATGCCTTCCAGTTCCCGGTGCCCAGGGCTTTCCGCTCTCTGCATCCTGGTAACACTGCCAGGGACCACCTCTCCAAGTTTCCTGATCACAGCACTCCCCTTACACAGGGTCCTCTGTTAAGGCCTTGGTTTGGTGATGGAAAGCTCAGCCTAGAAATATAGAATTCATCTCAGGGATTTCCTTTACCACCTACATTATTTTACCTGGGCCATCTCCCTGTGATACAGGTGTTACACATTCCATCCAGTCACTGCAGAATTGTTTCATGGGAAAATGGATACAACTGCTGCACCCTTTTCAGATACACTCAGCTCGAACAACCTTTGTTTCAGTTCATCTGTTTGCTCAGGATTTGGGGATCTTAGACCAATGTAAACAATTCCTTCATTTTTGAATTTGTTGAATCATTCTTGCTTTGCGTCTCCACATCAGATATTTACATCTTTATGTTTTTTTCTTAAATACACTCAAATATACTCAGGAACATTCACTAGGGAAGGGAAAATATAATAAATCCTGTGTAATAAATATACTGACATTTAAAACCAAATCAATGTTAAAACAACTGAGAAACTGAAGTACCCTGAGGTAGGGCCACATACCCAAAAATGTCCATTTTAAGTAGTGTGCTAAGAGCTGGATCATGAACAGAGAGCATGTTCATCCAGCTAAGTGGCCAGATGAGAGTAGTCTGGTCTCTCTTCCTAGTAATAAGGCATGCTAATAAAGAAGGAGGTGAGAACCCAGCTGTGAAGAATTCCTTTGGGTTGGTATTGTGCAGTCAGGACAAAGGACACGATGTTATAGCAGAGATAAACTACAAAAACAGAGTGAACTATAAATAGATTGCAATCACTAAGGGTTTCCAAAAACAATGACAGGAAGAATAGAGAAAAGCACTGAAGGATTACTAGTTCCCATCCATCCTTCCAGGATGACTTGAACTTTCACTGGTCCATTTGGAGTGTGCTGGGTCTCTGCTGCTGCTCTGAACTCACCCTGATCCTGTAGCTTTTTTTAGTTTCTGCAGAGCTGTTTCTCAGTTCTTTTTCAGTGGTGTTAAAAATAATTTGCTATTGTCTTGGAAAGACAGAAACAAGAAATCTGTCAAGATTAGATAATTTTTCACATAAATAAGAAACGTATATTCATTCTCCCATGTGGACTTCTATCAACTAAATGTTAAGGCTCATGAGGTATTTTGAATCTGAATTCTCTTCTACATCAGATCATACTGCTTCTACCCAAAGCTGCCCATAACATGGACAGCAGTGGTCTAGGGGAATTTCTCTGTTACTTTCTTCTCATATATATGAATGCTGGCTTTTTTTGTTACACTGGACACCTTAGTGGTCTTCTACATTCCTGAGAGTTTTCAGCAAAAAAATGCAATAGAAAGGCCACAAAAAAAGGCTTGTTGGGAATACTGAGTATAAAAGTAAAACTGAGAAACCATATGAAAGTAGATAATAGAGTCTAATATTAAAAACCGTGGAAGGGGTTTCATGTGAGGTTTTTTCTCCTTTTTTAAATAGAATTCCCCCTTCAGAAATAGCTAGGGAAGTAGATAGCTAGAGAAGGGCACTCTCAGAACTCTTCATTGCACTGACACCATCCTTCATAAGATTTAAAAGTTTCATCTTTATTCCCATAAAATGGATCTAGAAAATTTAAAGCAAAGTCTTTTTCTTAGTATTCAGAAATGTTGGCTTCCAAGCTTAATGGAAACTGAGTCATAGGGGAGGGACATGCAACAATGAGGAATTACAAACAAAACCGATGTGATTTTTTCTGAGTTTCCAAGCAGAACTTGAGGCATGTGCAACTGAGAGCAGAAGCAACCTTGTGATTTACACCTGTCTGATAACGTGAGAAGGAACATTTTCATTTTATTAGACCTTTACAGCCATCTCTGGAAATATATCTTGTTTGTTCCATTGTGTAAAATATCCTCTGGTGAACTTAGCTTGTCTTATCTTATAGCTGAAATGCTTGCTGAGTCATTAGCAAAGATCCTGATAAACATGCTGTGGAATTATGGCGTATTTATCTGAACAGGAAGGTAGAGCCTGGTGTAACCCCTTCACTGGCCTCCAGGGTGACCGGGTGAAAAGAAAAACAGTGAGGGAAGCCACATATAGACTAGGAAAATGGGTGTGTAGGAGCTCTTTTTCCTCTGGCTGCCTTTCCTTCAGCTGGCCTTGAAGAAGCTGGTGAGCCCTTTCGGTTCCCAAGCTTGTCTCAGATCCTGGGCTGAAATCCTGGCAAGCAGGTGTTCCCACACGTGTGTGTAGAGACACGTTTCCCTCAGTATGGAAGGCTATCATCTGCAAGCACCCAAATGTGTGGTACCTGATCTTCTCCAACAGGCGAAGATGAGTGGTATGCAACCGCCATGGGGGTGAAACAGCACTGGGTTTGGGTAATAAAGCACAGGCCCAGCAGATCCCATTCGCCTTGTGCAGAGACTGCTTCACCCCAAGAGTGAGCCTGTGCAAGGAAACGTGTGGGGTGTCAGGGAGGGAGACCTGGTGGCTGCAGAGGGGATGATCCTGGGGGAGCCTCAGGGGCTGTTGGCACCTAAACTCCGTGTGACCCCCACCTTCTGCACCTTGGCAGCGGGAGGAAAAGCTGGGGGTGTGAGAATAAGCACACAGTGCGGATTTAGGATGGCTTCCTCAAAATAACAGGTATAGGCAGTCTTCAAAGGGGTCACTACTGGTCTGATTTTTTCTATCTTGTGATGAGAGAAACAGGAACCTCTTTGCTACTGTTTTGCTTTTCCTTTCATTCTCCATGGTTTTTTTTTCCCTTGCTTTGATTTTCCTTTCTTTCCCGATGTCTCTACTTTCCTCTGCTGTTTCAGCTGCTGTCTTAGCAATGAGTACAGATTCTCCTGGTTGTTGTATTCTACAGTTCCAAGTACTACATTTATTTATATTTGTTCCTGGGATCAAGATGGTAAAAATAGCTTACAGTTCATGGAAGTAGTGAAGGAGGGGAGTATAATGTATTGTGCATTGCTTTAATGGATTGCCAAAAGGTGGAAACCCTGTTGATTGGAATTGACTTTTCCCATGTCTCAAATTCAGCCTACAGTTCACTAAGTTGATCTGGAGGCCTGGGAAAGGACATATTTCATTGAGTACATTTGCCACCTTTTAGAAAGGAAAAGAGGAAATCTGGAAGAAGAGGAAGAGGGAGATAAAAGAATATGAAAGTGGGTGTGGGAGGAAGAAGAAAGATTAATAAAGTGAAGGGAAAAAAGCCAACAGCAACAGAAGCCAAAATATGGGAACTGTCAGAGAAAAAGCTACATGTAATTTAGTGTCCTGACCTGGAATGTAATTGTACCATGTGTGGGAGAGGGTAGCCTCAGCATCTCTAAATTGCCCCATAAAGTGGATTCACTCTGATCTTACAAAATCCACAATTTATTTAATCTCCAAAACTGAGCTCTGATATCTTTTCTAATTCCTGCCATCTTCTGCTGTGAGCCAAGCCTTGCCATTAACATCTGTGCAATGCACTTTGAGCTACCACTGCCTGGTTCCCTATTGCAGTCTCTGCTATGGGGTGACCAGTGAGCAGAGGCTCAGGTAGTCCCCAAATATAGGGCTGTGGAGATCCCCACCCCCTCTCCTGGCATCGAGAGTGGAAGAAAAGGCTGGTGTAGGAAGTCTCCTGGTGTGAAGCTGACTGGTTTGCACCCCTGCTGCTTAGGGCTACCCAGTCTCAGCAGTTTAGTCTGGGGGCGAAATATTTGGTACAATATGAAGTTGCATCAAGCGAGGTAACAAGCAGGGTGGATGAGTGCTGCCCGAGCTTGTTCACAGGCACTCTTTTATTTGGCAAGAGGTGTGTGTCTGTATGGATCTTAAACCTAGGTTTAAGACAAATGGTTTTCTGCATAACTTTATCATGGAACTGCGTAACTTTATCGGTGCTGTTATGTAGCATGGTGCCCTTAAGTGCCTGCAAACTGGTTGACGTCACTGCCCCACTGCTTACAGTGTTCCAGGAAGGACTTTGAGGTTTTTCAGTCATTATCTGATGCACTGGCAGAGGTTATCCAGGATGTTGCAGTAAAATTTTAACTTTCCAGGATTCAGTCAGAGTAGGTATTGGTTAAAATGTCTCATGCTGTCATCCAGGCATGTATAAATGGTAGTCTAGTGCCATATGTGTACAGGGAGTGTATGTGCCTTCCTCTCTAGACTACATAGTTTTCATTCTGTGTCCAAAATAGCTGTGACATTTGGGCTGCTAAACAGAGCTCCAAGTGAAGATGCCTGTGATTGTAATTAAGTTGTACTTCTATATCTCTTTCTTCTCTGCTCCCCTTTCATCACCACTTCTCATCTGCTCTTTCCCTGGCTTGCTCCCTTTACATTCTTCCCCCTCCTTTCTGTTCTCAACATCTATTTTTACTGCTTCTGCCCTTCTCATCAGTCAACATCTTCCTTGGCTTTTCCCAGTATAAAAGAGCATAATTTTTTACTGTATGCATAGGACAGAATGTTTAAAATGATGACCCAGAGATCTGTTCTCAAAGATTTAAAGGTATTCTTTCATGAGGTTACAGTTACTGGCTTTGTGTACAAACCCATCATCTTCCCGTCCTTAGATGTGCTCAGCTCTCACAGCACATGAAGCTGAAGTTCCAGGAAAACCATGGAGAAGCTAGGAATTGCTTGCTGTAGGATAAATGCACTAATGCACACTCTCATGCATCTGTCACTGGGATATTTTAGATTTCTTTGGCAAACTGGAGTCTTTCAGTACACTGATATGGTGACAAATACTGATAAGCTGGTTTTGGACAGAGAACTTAAAATGCAGGTTAACACTGAGAAACCAAGGTTGCTATGACATCACGTATGCCAGGCGGTGGAAATGATTTTACTGAATGAATCTTTGCCTGTATGACCAGCAGTGTAGCTGCAGGGAATGTTAGGGAGAATCCCACATGTCCTCTGCCTTGACCTTAGCGCTGGTCTCTCTCAGGCTTTCTGGCTTCTGGTCTGACAGACTGCGATGCAAGTGCTGTGCATGACCAGAGTTTAATGGACAGGGATGTGTGAAATTTTGACAATGGGCTACTAGACCATGCTTTCTTTTGGGAAAGAAAGTAACTTCAGAAGCAAGGTTGCAACAGTGGACTGAATTCTCCCTCAACTGAATCTGGTCTAGCTCCACTGATTAGCAAAGAGGTGGCCACAGTAATTACACCAGTGGATTTCTGAAAGAGGTGAAATACTGGGCACAGCTACATTGGTGCATGGCAGACAGGGGACTAAGGACTAACCCTCATGATTCAGAGTTGAGTTAATATTCTCTGTGTAACAGTGGAAGGTGTCCCTGCCCATGGCAGAGGAGTTGGGACTAGATGATCTCCAAAGTCCCTTCCAACCCAAACCATTCTATGGTTCTATGGTAATATTCAACAGGGACAAAACCAATATTTTTTTATTGGGGTAAGGCTTGAAGAGCAGTGGGTGTTTAGTATACCCTTGAGAGCAGCACACAGCCTGAGTATCAGGCTTTGTCCACATTTCTTGTCTTTATAGTGTTTCCTCCATAGACAATCTCCTCCCCAGTCACTGGAAGCTGTTGGAATAAACATAACACCTTTGACATCTCAGCATGATTGACTTCCCAGTTAGCACTGCTGGGATAAAAGACTTTCTCTTGTTTGAAACCACCCATCAGAGAGTTCCCCATCTCCACCTGGACCCAAAGGTGATACATTCATGGCCTCTAAGCTTGAGTACCACAAAATAGCATAACCAGACATCAAGCCAAATGCCCTCAAAAGCATATTCTGATGCAAGCACAGGAGTGCACCCACCTAGAAATCTGCATCTTTGCTGAGCTCACACCACAGCATCAGTTTTCATGCCAGATAGCCTGTAGAGTAATCAAAGCCTTCCTTGATTTGCACCTGTTTTTAAAATTGTACTTTGTTTCAAAACAATAGACACCCATAGTCAAAGCTGTGGGTAACCAAAGACAAGGGTTTGAAGGAGACATCTTTGATAGATGCTGTCTTTCTGCTCATTCTCCCAAGAGAATAGAGTTGCCATGGACCTCATGATCCTGAGGTTCAAAAAACCCCACAATTGCATCTCTGATTTGATTCATGGTGTTCTGCACAAGATGTGCTCACATACACACAAAATGCAGCCTGGTCCTGGCTCCCTCTTCCTTTCTCCCCCTCCTCAAACAGCTGAGTAGAAAAGTGACACAACTTGTTTCCTATTCATTTTTGAGAAAGAAAAACTGTCATTTCTCTTTTAAATATTTGAGAGACTTTGTGGAATTAAATTTAGCAAGGTCATATAAAAGCCTTCTTGAACAGGTAGATCAAACTTCAAGAAAAAAATCTTGGATTTTGGACAGTTGCAGTTTGTGACCTTCACTTTATTTATGCTACAGAAGGAAAAGACCCCTGTGAATTAAGTGTGTACAAATGCCAAAGTAGTGCCTTGGAGAAGTAATTAAACTTTGCCAGAGTATTAATTTCTATTTGTGGAAGGAAAGACCATAGGTCTTTTAAAACAACTTTCTTCCTGCCTCTGACATCCTGCAGAGAGCCTGCATCACTCACTGATGCTTTTTGCAACAGCTTCTGTGCTCTTTCCTATTTAGCTCTCAGCTTTATCCTTGCACCTATTAATTTACTGCAGCCGCTGAGCAAGCTGGCCTTTGCGGCTCGCCCATCCCGAAGGAGTTAAGCCGGTTTGTTACATAAGCTGCTTAACATTCGGGATGAATAGGAAATGCACGCCCCTCCTCTCCTACAATCTGTTTGTGCACTTTAGCTCGCACTCCTCCCCGGCTGTGTGTAAGCCCAGTGCCACTTGTCGTGCCCTGCGTCTCCTCGTGTGTGCCTGGGCGTGTGCTGGGTGTGCGCCTGCATGTCTGCCTGCAGCCGTGCCCCGCTCCGGCTCCGCTCATGCCACCGGCAGCATCGCACGCCCGCGTGTCTCCGTGTCTGTCTGTCTGTGTGTCTGTGTGTGCACATGAGAAGAGAGGAGCGAGGGGAGGCGAGACCGTCACGTTTGTAGGAAGTGCCAGCAGCCGATGAGAAGTGTGAAAGAAAATTCTGCTCTCTCTCGGGCTGCTGCAAGTGGACAGACCACCTCACATAATGCCATCCTTTGATGAGGTTTTGAAGGAGGCTGGGGAATTTGGAAGATTTCAAAAGAGGGTCTTTTTCCTCCTTAGCCAGACAGGCATAACTTTTTCTTCCCTGTTTGCCAGTGTAGTTTTCCTTGGGCGGGCACCAGACAACTTCTGGTGCAGGATCCCTGGAGCAGCTGAACTAAGTGAACGATGTGGCTGGACACTGGAAGATGAACGAAACTTCACGGTACTGCCCCTGCACCTGGGGAACGAGTCTGTCAGTGGGGAGTGCGAGAGGCTGGATGTCACTTGGGACACCTCTGTGAGCTGCACCAGCCCCCTCGCCCGCTATGGCAATCACAGCACGGGCAGCCTGCCACTCGCCACTTGCCACAATAACTGGGTCTATGAACAGCCCCGCTCATCCATCATCAGCGAGGTAAGGAAAACACTCGTCCTCTAATCAGTGGTGTCTATCCTGGTGTGGGATTACAGCAGTAAAATGGGATTGCCAATGCAAAGGTTGTTGCTTTGCTGGCTGGTTTTCCTTTCCAGATTTATTTCATTTTGAGTCACAAGCAAATCAGGACAATGAGTGTGATCAAGTGCCAGCATCAAGCTTTTAGGGAAAGGTGAACTGATCTGAAAGGTGGCTGTTCAAAGCCAAGTGCCCACACAAAGCCAAATACCCTGCAGAGATACTGCTCTGTCTGTAGAGGAATGTCAGATGAAAACAAAGAGTTAAGTCCTTGCAGCTGAGGCTTCTGCTGCTCAGTTTCGGGCCAGCAACTTTGGTGGTGTAAACTCCAAGCGTACTTTATGACCTGGATCAATGTAGATTATCTTTTCTCTGTATTTCCAGTATTGAATATTTAAGTTTGCAGGTAATAAAAAACAACAGGTGGAAGACTGCCGATCTGAGGTCTGGCAGGAGTCAGCAGAAGTGATTGTGCTTACTAAAGAAAAAAACAAAACAAACACACATTTTTGCCCAAAGCTAACATTCAGCTTTTCCTCCATATCAGTGTCAGAGAACAGCAGGCTCTTATCACTAGTGGTAACCAGTGGCAAGTGCAGTGATTTTTTAATGAGGCTGCAAAAGGCCATTGAAGATTCTTTCCTAGGAGATCCTCTGTGTAATCTGTAGTTGTGCTGTGGATGTGCTGTGGTTTGGCTCCAAAATACAGTCTGCACACTTGGAGTGTGTATGTTAGGGTCATTCTGACAGCAATTGTCACCCATGCAGTCATGAAAAACACAAAGTGTGCCTAGAGGGATTGGCTCAGAAATCATCAAGGCGCACTGCAAAATGTGTCAGCACAGCTGAGGGCTCTGGTTCCTCTCTGTCTCATGAGCCTCCCGCTGTGCTTTTATTTGGGTGCTTGCACTGGAGCTGTGTCCTCCGAAACACAGAGCAGGGCACAGCAGGCAAATCTCTGAGCAAACACTGAAAAGAGATGCCTATCCCATCCTTTCAATTCACCATCCTTCTCCCATCCAGCTGGGACTGCTGTATCCACTTGCAGGCCTCAGGCTGTCCATTCCCTGAGCACTGCAGGCAATCTGAGCAGCTTTAGCCAGGGTCTATGCTCAGGAGAAGAGAAATCAGAGCACCTGACTGGCCCTTGAGCAAAGGTTCAGAACTGGCTTTTGTGTATGATCGATGAAGTCAAGGCTGCTCAGAGGGCTGAAAATCATATGCAGGGAGCTGGTGTCAAACTTTGGTCTCTAATAATGATGTATCACTGCCCGCATTGGCAGTGGAAGGCAGGGCTGGGTGGGCAGGAGGACGGATAGTGCCTGGGAGCTGCAGCCTGGCTCTGGAACAATCCGTGGGACATAGACATGGTGGGAAGTTTATACTGCCATCTCCAAGGTACCTCTGCTGGGGCACTGCGAGGAATTAGACCTTAAAAATAAAAATATAGAGATTCCTTTTCTGTTGTTGTCCCTTTTTTTTTCCCCCTTCTACCTTGCTGTAGGTGAAAGCACGTAGGCTGTTGTCGCTGTGAACCGCTAGCCACATGCAAGAACCAGGCTGGATTGGATGAGGCGAAATTCTGATTTTATTATTTAATTCTAACACTTATATGGACTTTTAAAAGTTCCTCCGGATTGGGTCAATTCAAAACCTCTCCCTAGGCTGATAGGCCAGGCTGAACTGCCCATCTTTCCAGAGACAGTGTCAATAACATCCAAACCTTACCTTTATTTATAAAACACAGGGAGAAGAAGAGAAAAATTCCCATGGGAAAGAGTCTGTGCTACCACAGGCTGTATCCGTAAGATTGTGCTCAGAGTCTGTTTATGGCAGCACTTTATGTGTCTAACAGAGCCACTGTGATTTTCCAGCGGTGATGGGTACAGCTATGGGAAAATGAAACCAGTATTTTTCTTGCAGCAATAAGTGGGAGTGAAAGGTTCAATGTTCTCGGGCAAATACCTCATCCACCTTCACTTTCTTCCTCTGCTCTGCTGGGGAGACCCTTCAGTGCCAGGGAAGGGAGGAAGGATGAATGGATGCTTGGGGAAAGCACTCCCCACCTGTGCTCCCAAAGGTGAATATTGGGAAAACCATGGACTAACAGCCTGCTAGGAATGACAGGCTGGGACTGTCTCTCCCCTGTGCCAGGGCAGCAGGTCCCACCATTGGTGTCAATTTGACTCCTAGAGGTACTCTTGCTGGCCAGGATCACCTCAGATGGAGGCTGCTGGGCTGTGCCCTGTGCCACTTGGAACCTCTTCCCAGTTTTGCAACATTTTCTGGAGAAATCATATCCCACGAGGCTTGATTTCTTCATCTAAAAAGGAAGCTTGTGGCATGCAAGTCCTGACTCAATTGCTCTGAAATCAGCTACTAAAAGGGGCTTGATATCTTATTAATGAGTTATATATCCAGCAAAGACAATTTAAATTCCAGATTTAATTTAGTCTCTTTTCGCCCAGCTGAGTCTCTAACAAACCATGACTCAATTTAGGCTCTGTTTAATTAGATCACCAAAGACTTCTTTTCTTATCCATCTACTTGTAAATGCTTCATTTTGTCCATGTGTGCAGAAATGTTTCTTTCAACTAAAGATTTCTGTAACGTCTTGTTGAATTAACAGTGAAAGTGACCAGGGAGACAAAGTTAAAAGGATGAGTTACAAAACAGTCTCAGGATGCATGTCCAGGGAGAAAGAGAGAGGAGGGAATAAAAAGGTCAGTGTACTGAAGTTCTTCCAGGCCCATGGCAAGCACAGGTCCAGTGCAGTGGGATAGGGGATTCAGAGAGCAAAAGCAGGCATAATAAAGCCTTCTCTGAGAAAAGATGTCATATCACACAGGAGGCCTGGCATCCAAACCACAGGCTATTGCAACAAGTTCTGAGCACCCTTCAGAAGCTAAATCGTGTGGCTGGATGGACAGATTTATGAGAAGCTGTGAAACGAATGGCCTTGTGGTACCTGACTTCACTGCTCATGCTGCTCACTGGCCATTCTCTCGTCTTAGATAGTTGTCTTATGCAAAAGTGTTCACAACAGCATCAGCAGAAGGAAGCAAAGAAAATAAGGGGAGTGTGGATTGATTAAAAAGCACACTTACACTTCTCTGTAAGTAGTACTTGGGGTGCCTGGTGCATCACCTGCTGCTGCAGGACTCCTGAGACTCAGTGTTGGGGTACAGTGAGGTTCTGGGAGAACATACAGGACTTTCCTCCTTCAGCATTTGAGGAGAAGAGCAAATTGCATTAAGAAATCATCACAGGAGCAACACATGGCAAAGCCAGTTACCTTGTTCTAGTGATGGGCAACACAGTATTGCTAAAGATTCACTCTTAAAATCTTCCTTTGGTGTCCAACGGGCTCTGAGAATAGGTCTCTACTTCTGCAGTGACATGGCCAAGGGTCTCTGTGCTCCCTTGCTTTAGGTCAGGCTTTTCTGTGAGGGCAGTCCAGGTTCAAGAAAGTTGTCACTGGTGCTTCACACACAGATCTGCACTGTTAGAGTTGAGCAAACCAGGCCTGGGTTGACACAAAAGTTTCGAGATATCATTTTGAGACACAGCTGTGTTGAGGTGGTGGATCTGTGCAGAGGACCTTGGCCCAGTGCCATCTGCTCCGGGTTAATTGAGCATGTCTTGCACATCTCCCTATGAAACTGCGTCAGCAGCAGGATGGGAATGCAGTGGCTTCTCAGATTTTTCTTGGAGAGGGAAGCTGACAGGGTAAATTATTAAGGTAAATCAATTCCTGGCTCATGCCAGCTGGTGCCATCTGAAATGATGCTGGTCTCAGCAGGTGGCTGGCACTGCTCAGGAGGGAGGGCTGCTGACAGCTGCAGCTCTTTTAGAGGGAGTAGAGAAGGGAAGGGCTGTGTTTCTGTGCAGTGGATGGAGATGGAGAAACAACAGGTGTGCTGGGAGGCTGCAGTGGACCGGGGGGCCACAACCTCATGCTCTGGCCCAGGGGTCTGGAGGGGAGTCCAGGTCACCCTCTGAGCTCTGTAGCACTTGAAACAGAAAGTGTTTTGCCTGCCAAGTCCTGCTGTCCTGTGAGGGATCCATGTATCCAGGACATACCAAAGTCAATAAACCTAACTTTTCCAGGAAACTGTCACTGATCTTTAATACTGCTGGGCTTTGGCACTGTGTGCTTTTATCCCTGAGGAGACAAATCCAGCACTTTGTGACAGGGCAGCTGGAAATAATGTGCAAAGGGAGAGCCATTTTCTTCAGACATTTTTGGCATTGATGACTCCTCGAGGTGTGGGCATGAGTTACAATTGCGACGGCAGTGAAATGGCCTGAGGTATTGGAGGAAAGGAAGAGGGAGGTCTGTGTAATCATCAGCAGCTACAGCACAGCTGAGTCTATTTTAGGCAGCACTTATTTCAGCTTTTGTTGGCAGAAGTTGAGCAGAAAGGCCAGATCCCAATATGTCCTGTCTGCAGCAAGTCTTCATGCTGTAGATGACGTCATTTTGAGACCTAACAATAATTTGTCGCCAAAGTGTGACATCAGAGGGAGACAAATGATCATCTGAACATAGCTTATTGCACCTGCTGGGAATCAATCTTCTTACTTCTCGGCTCGCCAGCCATCTCAGAAAATACCAGCCAACATTTGCAGAGAAACCTGTAAGGAAACAAATAATGTTTGTCTCTTGGTTTCTACAGTCCCTCAGTGAAGGAGATAACATGTCAGTCAAACTCAGGATGGACAAAGCACAGCTGGTCCTTCTGCTATCCTCCTCCAGGGGAATAAGCAACTCAATTTACCCTCAAATTGTTGATCTAGTGTGACTGTTGTTATTGGCATGGCAGTATATCCTGTCTTATTTTCACTGTCATGGTGGGATTAATATTAATTAGGGGAGGGAAAAGGGAAAAGGGCACACAGAGAGCAGAGGGAGCAGCAACTGCCGAATTTCTCATGAAGCTCTGAGTAAGATTTCTCTGTATGGGAGGGGCTGGAGCAGTTGCTTGCAGGGGTTATGTCAGTGGGGCTGTGTTTCTTCCACTGCTATCAAGCCCACTGGTACTAGCTGGGAGTTCCATTTTTTTCTTATTATTTTGAGGACAGCTGCTGCTTTTCCCCCACTAGGAGATGAAGAGTTTATCTACCTCTCTCTTGCTTTGGCCCTGAAGATACAGAGAAAAAAGAGAAAGACAGAACAGGTCTTTTGTCCTAGGATACTCAACAAATGAGGTGATCTGAGTGGCAGGGACACAAAGGTCATGGGCCTTCAGTCATGCACAGGAGAGAAACTAAAAAAGCTTTCAAAGCTAACCTGTCCCTCAGGCTCTGAGCCCCAGTGCCCTGGCAGCAGGGTAGTGACCGAGTCCTTTTGTCCTGTTAAGTGCTCAGCTTGAAACAAGACACAGAGAAGGACAGTTGCTTCATCCCTTAGCACTCTGACAGAAGCTTTAACAGAAAGTGAAAAAGAAGGTAATTTCTCCCTTTCCACTGCATGCACTTGCAGAGGGGTTTGTTGCAGTAAGGATGTGAGAAAGATAGCAGTTTGAAAGGCCAGTGGACAGGAGAAGAGGGGAAGAACTGCCCAGCAACAAATGAGGAACATGCAGCAACAGTCAACATCTCGCCGGGTTTCCTTAAACTATGAATATTTCTCTGAACCATTTGTCACTGGGAGTGAAAGGGTAAACCAAACTCTTTTTGGTCACTTATATGAATGCCATTTAAAACCTGTGTCTGGGCTCTGGACATGCTGCTGCAAATGGGCTGGGGAATCACTGTAAAACTTTATTGATCCTAGAGTTTAATCCATTGTTTTGTAATTTAATTGTAACAGGCAGTAAAGCTCTTCAAAACTCCTACCCAGGGTTGCTACATTTTGAGGAGATTTTAATGGCATATTGTGATTTAAAACAGTATATTTCTACAGGGATATGTGTGCTCAAGTGACTAAAGGTCTCTCAAGTACCAGGAATTACAAGTTTGTGTTTAGTCTGTAGGTCAAACTCAAATGGAAAATGTTTGCCTTGTTCCAAAGCTACGAAGAAAGGAGAAGTTGCCACAGCCCCATGTTTCCCAGTCATTAGTCATGTACAAGCTCATCCAGTTGCCACTCCCTCTTACAGTGATTACACCACTAATGAGCTACAAGGAGCCAGTGCAAAGCCTCTTCCTTCTCCCATAGAAATCTCACTCAGGTGCTTTGCTGCTCCTTTATAGATCAGTGAAGCACACCAGCGCTGTTGCTTCCAGTCATGTCACTGCTTCAGTAAATCTGAGCATCTCGTTGGTGTCCAAGCCTCAGCAGGTAGGCAGACGTTCATGGCAAGAATGTATTTCCAACCAGCAGTGGATGGCTGCATGGACTGCAAGGCTGGCAGGGAGGACAGAACTGGTTTTCCCATCTGTTAAAGACACTAGAGAGGAACGTCCAGAAGGAGCTGGCTCCTGCTGCCTGTCTGTGATGGCAGGACCTCATTTCTGCTTACAATGGCAGCTCATCGTCAAGGCTAAGAGAAAAGGAATGAGGAAGTGGATTGTCTACCAGTTTGGGCAGTTTTTTAGTCAGCTCCCTAAATGGAAAGGGTCTGTGTTCAGGTGCACAGTGCTTTGTGTCCTACAGTGGATAGAAATCCTGCGGGGGGGACAGGACTGAATGCAGAGGCGAGCTGCAGGGCCGTGCTAGGTGCCTGCACTAGTGCAGCGAGAGGCTTGGCTGAGAGCACAGCAATGCCAGGAAGAGGATGTGCCCTTAGCTGGAGCTGGCCAGCTGAGCTAGATCACCTGCTTGGTGATTACATTGAGGAGCCAGCTCTCTGGGTTCTAACAGGGTCAGTTAGGGTGTAGCCAGCACTGTACAGAGCAACAAATAGGCTTAAGATCAAGGGAAGAAAAACCTAAAGCTTTATTTTACTTTTTGGTGTCCTCCTCCCCCTGGCCCCATGGCACTGCAATCAATGCTTTAGCATTTTTAGAAGTGTAAACATCAGCCCGTGCATGGATGGACATATGAATGTTCAGAAACAGAGAGGAGGCACCATGCCACCACCTCTTGTGGAGGCTGCTAGCAAGGAACGTGGGAGGTGTTTGGGAGGGGTGTCATACAGGAGGACTAAGGACTAACTGGAGGCAGTCTGAAAATGTGGGTAAACTTGCAGATGATTTTCGTCCAAGGGATGCATATAGGGATAACTTTGAGTCACAACCAAACCAGGTCACAGCTGAAGCAGTGAAGTGAGTCTGACAGGCGGCTTGGATAAAGAAAAGATCTCTATGGGGTATTCAATTCTCTTTTAAAGGTTACATTCCGCTCTAAAGGTTATGTTTGCAAATGAAAAACAAGACATTAGCAGGGGGATGACTTCAATTCTAGGTGCTACATCAAGCAAACAGAAGTGCTTATCTGTACCACAATTTATTTAAATACTTGGAAAACGACAAAGTGCAGGACTAACTTAGGAGGACAGTTAGTGTATTGTCACTAATCTTCAGGAAGAGCCCATAGCTCCTTAGAAGTTTTTTGTATGTTCCTATTCCCAGAATATATACAATATTTGATGATATTGTTAGTGTTGAGATAGTTTCAGCTGCTGCATAAATCATAGGAAATTGCTGTACAGATGAAAGAATCCTCTCTGTTAAAGATACTTTCCCCTTCCTTTCTGGCATGCATTTGTTCTCCTGCCTTCTTTCATGATAGTTTATTCCTTGCCTGTTTACAGTAAAGAGAGATCAAATAATTTAAAACTAAATACAGTGCTTGAAAAGGGCTCAAGGAGAGTCCCAGCCTCTGGCATCAGCACAGGCAATTGCATTGTGTTTTAAAAATCTTCTTTTAATGGTCATTCTCATAAATCCCCTCTGTTTTCCAAAGATACATCTTTTGATACTGTTTGCCAGGGTTGTCATAGCTTCAAAAACCAAGAGGTTAAGCAGCATTTGAAATCTGAAAGTGCTGCTCCATGTTCAGGCTATTTTAGGACAGCATTGCAATTGCCTTTGAGCATGACAGCTGAGATCAGGATTTGTTCCTCTCAGAGGTTTCGCAGCTCTTGCTCAAGATTTAAAAAAGTACAATCCAGGTGCTCATGGCTGAAAGGTGGCCAGTCAGGCTCCCTGGAGTAATGGGGTTGACATCAAAACCATGACTTTGTTTAAAGTCAGTGGAGGTGGGATATGTCTCTGGTTGGAGACCTGTGAGGTGCCCCTTGTATGTCCTGTGTAGGCACCTCTGAGATCTCAGGCCTAGATAATACTCTCTGGGCATTACAGCATGCAAATGGGCTGAGATGGAGCTCGGGCACATGACACTAAATTTTAGGGTCTGGAGAACTGTGAGTGGCAGAAGAGGCTGCAAATCTCTCTAGCCCACCCTATGGCCACTCTGCTCAAGCACAGTGCTTGAGCATTGGTGTTGTACATGTGCTGGTCAGCACAAATGTGGCACGCTGTGTGTGCTTCGGCAACCAGCACCTTGTTGACAATGAAAAGATTTCTTATAGCTCACATCTGAAAGCAAAAGTGTGGCAGCTGCTGTTGTCTATGTCTTCCTTTGGTCCCGAGGCCTCAGTGTTCCAACGATTACCTCAGGTATGGATTGAAACCTCCCAAATCCCAGATCGTCTGCAGTGGTTAATATTGCTTTATTCTCTGGGAACCTCTAAGGTAATTTCCCATGCCATGCTGTCTACAGAATTACTTTGGTTTTAGTCTCATTCTAGTTTTAGTTCCTAGTCCCTTCCTTCCTCTCAACCGCTTTCCGCTTCCCTTTGCCTCCACACATCCCCATCCCCGTCCCTGTTAGTATGCTATGGAGTTAGGGATGCTGCAGTATGAGGAATAGAAAAGTCTGGGAAAGCTACACCAAGATAATACTTATTCAATGTGTCTGAAATTGACCTGAGATCTGTTTTCAGTTTCCTCAGAGACTACATGTTTTTGCTTTTATCTAGAAGGCACTAAGAAGAATAACTAAACCATTTCTATAAGATGCTGTTTTCACTGGCAATAGCTGTGGACCCTTATTCTGCACTAAACAAAGTCAGGACTTTGCCTTGGGAACATATTTAACAGTGTTATTTGCAGAAGAGCAATTTGCTTTCCAAATCTGGACAACTGACGTATGAAAGACAGCATCCTTTTGGCAAGGAGGAGCTCTCCCTGTTCATGGCCACTTGAAGAGTGCTTGCTATGGGCCCACTGGGGCTTGTAATTGAACAAGCATATTCGAGCTTCCCCTTCCCCTTCCTCTTCCCCTTCCTTTTCCCCTTCCCATGTGGACCTATATAGTTCTATAATGTTTTGCCCTGAGGGTGACAAATGACCCACCTGGGTGTTTATGCCTCTCCCTTGTTCCCGCAGTACGATCTTGTGTGTGGTAATGCCTGGATGCTGGATCTCTCACAGGCCATCCTCAATCTGGGGTTCCTGGCTGGTGCATTCATCCTGGGCTATGCTGCTGACAGGTACAGTGTGAGCTCTGCTGTCCTTTGGTTTGTTGGGAGGTGAAACCACTTTCAGTATCACCTGCAATAGGCATGTGTCAACATTTTACAGGTTTAATTCTCTTTGGATATCCCCAAACTGTGTTAACAAAATCCAGTCAATGCAATCTCTGCTTTGATTTGGGCTGGAAACTTTATGTGATTGTACTTACTGGCCCTGTTTGGACCGCAAAATGCCATGAAATGAGCTTTTCTTGTGGTTTTCAATGTTTCCTGTGCACATCTGGGCCCAGGAAGGGTAGAAACAAAAAGGAAGAATTCAGAGGAATTTTCTGGACTGATGTTTACTTGAAGGATGGCACCATTAATAGGCACCATTGATGAAGAAAGCAGATACTTGAGGAAAGAAGGAAGGAGCTCAGTCGGGTAACTCTCTCCATTCACAGGCTATAGTCATATACTTACCTCTGAGGTCACAGCTCTTGCCAACCAGTCCTCAGCTCTGTGAGAGCTGGATGAAACCAAGGAAAAGTCCCTCTCAACCTTACCTGTTCCATGATTCTGAAAAGGTGTGAGTGATATTCAGGCTTGAGTAGCTAACCTGCTTCAGAGTGGGGAGCTCTACCTCACTCTGAGAGTAAAGAAGGGAGCCTAGTTTGTGCTTTGTGCTGCTATTTAACAGTAGTCAACCTGTGCATCAGGTGAGTGCACCACCGATGATTGCAATGACGGAGCATTTTTCTTCAGTTTGTAAATTGCTTTCTGCCTGGTTTGTATTTTCTTTTGTATCTCTAGTAATAATAATAACTTATGTACAACTTCTTCATAGGCAGAAATACTTACAGGCTCATCTTCATCTCAGATAGAAAATTTTGAACTACCAAAGAAAAGCAGTTTCAAGGAGAACCTCATCTTTCCAAGGGATATAGTAATAAGGGAAAAAGCAAGGCAAGAAAGAGGCCATAGCACTGGCTAACTTTAGGTATCTCTGCTCAGTGTCTGGCTGGGCAATTGTGACACTAGCACCTCGAAACTGTGAAAGAGGAGAGACATTACAGCCAATTATTAAAATAAAATAATATGTCGAGGAGTACTTGTGTAGTAAGCCTAATGTAGCCTACTGTAGAACTGTGAATGTTGTTCGCTGACAGCACTGGGGGAATGCGCTGCAGCCAGATCATTTCACTCCTGTCTCCTTGACAGCACGCAAAAGAATGGATCTGGTTGAAAATTGCCTGGGTTTTGTCCTGCATTAATTCTTTTCATGAAACCCTTCGAACAAAATGAACAAACAAATACTGCTGCAAATACTTTATGGTAATACAAAGAGCTGCATCCTTTTTCACAGTTTCTTCTTAAAACAACAACAACAGAGAAAAGATCTAGTTGTGTTCCAAGGACACAATTCCATGAAACTGCAGGAAGATTTTTTTTTTTTTTTTAATTATGGCTTACCTTGGGCACATAATTCTGTTTCTTGCTGGAAAGTGAGATTCCTGAATACATTAGGCAGATTTTGAAAAGAAGCTATCTAAACCTAAACCAAACCTAGAAAATCACACAAAGTAGTTAAAGCAGAAATTACTTCCACAGAACTGGCTGCAATTATTATTAGAAGAATCATTTGTGAAAACAGAAATTCCCAACAAAAATTGTCCTTATCAAAAATCTGATCAGATCAAACACCTGAACTGGAACATATGGGTCGTAGTTTAGGTACAAAAAAACAAACAGTTTTCTAAAACAAAATGCGGGCTGATGAGGACATCACCAGTTTTGAAATTAGCGACGTAAAGACAGTGATAACTACTTCAGGGAAAAGAGTTCCATACCCCAAGGGCAAATAGCACAAAATTTCAGAGAGCTACCTTTTGGAGAAAGGCTGGTCTCAAAAAGGCACTTTCAGATCTAGCATTAAAATGAAATGTTGGGAAAAAAAGAAAAAATCTTTGTGTCTTTTCATGATTTCCACTTTCTTTTCCTTTTTCAACAGATACGGCAGAATCCTCATCTACCTGCTCTCCTGCCTTGGGGTTGGGATATGTGGTATCATAGTGGCATTTTCACCAAATTTTACTGTATTTTTGATCTTCCGTTTTCTTCAAGGCATGTTTGGCAAGGGAACCTGGATGACATGCTATGTGCTTGGTGAGAGCTGTTACCTTCTTTTTTTCTTGGTTAGGAAAAGTGAGGGATATTTGGAGTACAAAGACTCTGGTTACATCTGCTTGTCATATTTTTTCTTGGGAACAAAGCACTGGCCCTGGAGTCAGCAGAAAAAGAATTACCCGAGTTCCATCCTGGTTAATGCATTTGTCCTCCAATGATTAAGAGGTGAGGGAATGGATTATTCATATATAAAGGTTTTGTTATTACATAGAAGACAACCAGGATGATAAAAATCTACAGAGCAGGCCCCAGATAAACCGGATACACAAACAGGGACATGGTTTATTTCGGCAGAGTCTGAACATCTTCCACAGATGCTCAGAGGAGTTTGCTTCTCCTCACTGGGAGGACAGCTTGGCTGGCTGCTTTCATTCTTTAGCTGGGAGACTTTGCTTAGTGTCAGACTGGACACCAGGGTCCATATTAGGATTATCATCTTCCTGAAAAGGGAAAAGAAAGGGAAGCTTTGTTATAAAGAGCATCAAAACAGTAGGGATACAGAATCTTTGGTAGATTATAATTTATCAGTCTATAGTCTATAGCAATGAAGCTCCTTGTATAGAAAGCTTCCTTTTGACAAGGAAAGGATATTGTCGTAGCATCTTGAATGGCTGCCAGGTTCAGTAAGGCAGTCATAAAGCCTGAAAAAGCCAGACATTGAGGAAGGCATCGTACAAGAGATAGGATGTCAGATTTATTTAAAAATAAAACCAGCTATTTGGTGATCTACTGTTATAAACCAAAACATTGTGATAACATCATGACACAGGGCAAAACCTTGTATCATTGCTGTTGTCTGTGAGGCCTGTGACAACTGTTTAAAATTCCTAGTGGAATTTAGATGAATGGGAGCAGAATTGTAACCAGACATAAACACTTACAGTGGGACCTGGGAGCACTGTGGTGATGTATGTGCAAACATACCAGTGTAGCCCTTTTAGCACCTAAAGCCCAGAAGAATCTTGTTTTTCTGGGCAAAGTTACACTGCTGAGCAGCTCATGTCCAAGATCCAGTGAAAGGACCAGAAGCTGCTTTTCCTCTTACTTCCATGCACATGGCTTAATTTTAAACTGAGATCTTATCTTCAAACTTTGGCAAGTGCTCTAACCAGCAATATGTTTTATGACAGACCCATGGCTTCCTTAAAATGGCCAAGCTTTAACAGAAAGGAATGTTTTTCAGTGCTCAGATCAGGCTGCCTGATTTTAGGGAAAGATTCGGAGATCCTGAGATCCTCAGTAACACTCTATTATTGCAGACCTAAGCAAGGTGCCCAACTCTTGGACAGGGTGATTCCTTCTAAATCCCTTCAGGGATTAGCTCTTGTCTCCTGGGATCACCCAGAGTGTTTGCCAACCTAACATCTTTTAAGAAGAATATACAGATCATAAATTTGTTTGCACCATGAGGGTGGTTGCTATTAATACATCTCCAAAGCTCTTGATCTGTGTTTCAGGCTGCCCCGATGGCCTCCCTTTGCTTTTACATACAACCCAACTGTTTTGAGGGCAGCACTAAGCAGCTACCTTTAGGCAACAGAGTTGCCCCTGAGCTATGCAGATGTGATGAATAGTCAATAAAAATGTTCATGGTGTCACATCTCTCTGCACAGCCAAAACAAACCATTGTTACTTGTAAAATCGTGCCAGCTTTAGTAAAATAAATAAATAAATAAATAAATAAATAAATTTAAAAGAAAGTGCTTTCTGTGTATTGCAAACCAAGGTAAAACCCTCTGCTTTTACTTGTAGTGGTGACAGTTTTGGAACAAACAGGAGACACTTTTTCATGCATTGCTCACCTCAGTTATGGATGTCATGGTCATGGGATATTGCCTGAAAAAAAAGGCATAGGTTTCAGAGCTATTAGACACATTCACAAAATAAAAATTATTTTAAAAACCCCAAACAGCAAAAGCTATAATTGTCCTAATAAATAAACCAGACTGGATCATACCTTACCCTTAGAGCAACCAGCATGGTATGGTTAAACTCTTTTCCCCACAGATGCCTTGTCTATATTACCTGCTGGGAGCAGCCTCTGCCTGAAGGATCCTCTTGTCTGGGGCATGTGCCAAAGCTGCCCCAGGGAGAGTGCTAAGAATTTCTCACCGAGCATAATCATGATACAATCTCAAACCTGTGTTGTGGCCTTATGTGAATCAGTAGCAAACACGCAGTCAGAAACCCCTCTGGCTGAAGAAGGCTGTGTGAGGACGAGGAGGTGTCACCTGTGTTTGCCCTGGACAACCTCAGTGACATGCCTACACTGCTGAGGACAAGATGCTGGGCTAGACAGACCTGATACAGCATATCCTTCCTTATATTCCACCTCTAATAATTTTTTTCAAATTGGGTTTGTTTTTGTGTTAGTTATTTTCTCTTTGTCTCTGCTCAGTGACGGAGATCGTTGGTTCCGATCAGCGGATTGTTGGAATCGTGATTCAGATATTCTTTACCCTGGGAATTATAATTCTCCCTGGAATTGCATACTTGATTCCCACCTGGCAGGGGATCCAGCTGGCCATTTCACTGCCCAACTTCCTCTTCCTGCTCTACTATTGGTAATGTTGCCGTCATTGCTCTTGTCATTATTGCTACTGCTATTTGAGCACCCTGAGACTCCTGCTGTGGTCCCACATCTCCATAGTGGAAGACTTTGTAGGTTAAGAAGAAGATATTTGTATATTGTTGACTTTGTAATTTGTGATTCCTTTTTAGTGAACCACAGACATACATTACTTTAGTTTTTCTACCCAAAGTTTGCCTCTGATCAGCCACAGCTGGCCCTTCACAGAACACTGCTCTGTTTAAAAGGTCAACTTGACCAAAGTTTATTTTTCCCATCAGCCATGAGACCCTACTTCTGCCTTCCATTATCTACTCAGTTCAAGTCTGACCTTGCCCTCAGGTCCCCTGAGCTGGGCAGTACAGTCCAGCTGATGAGAAAGCAGAGCGCTGTGCCATGGTAAACACCTGTCTCAGTACAGCCGTCCTATGGGATGGATCCAAAGAAACTAACCCACTGAGTCTCTTCCTGAACATTGCTTCCTTAAATGTTGCCTGCCATGAACTTCTAAACTGTGAATCATCTTAACCCTAGGCTAGCAGAAACTGCAACACCCATCACTAATATTGCTTTGTGTTCAGTTTATAAAAGATGTATACATCTGTGTGTGTGTATCTTACAGTGATACAGCCAGAAGCTTCCTGCTCTGCCTGTACGTGCTACTACACGTTTAGTGTTGGCTTTCATTGTTGCTGTTCTACAGGAACCTTCCTCGCTCGTTGGTTATATTTTTGACAACCATTGTGCAAATACAATAGTTAGATTTCTGATTTTTCAGCTTTGCAGACTGAAAGATGTAGTCTATTTTCCTCTTTATTACCCACTAGGATCAAATATTTTACAGGAGACTTACTGGAGAAGCACTCCTCAAAAGAGTTTTTGTATCCCAAAGACTGAAAAATCAGTTAATACAGGGTAAAAGATAGAAGACTTTGGATTACTTATGATGTTACAGGGTAAAAGCCTTATTTACGACTTTTGTGTTCTTACAGGGTGGTTCCTGAATCTCCACGTTGGCTCCTG
Organism: Aleadryas rufinucha; assembly: GCA_013397815.1. Taxonomy (NCBI): domain Eukaryota; kingdom Metazoa; phylum Chordata; class Aves; order Passeriformes; genus Aleadryas; species Aleadryas rufinucha. Next base: position 197,652 of record VZTH01004802.1, on the reverse strand, counting down.
ACACGCAAAAAGGGAGAGAAGGCTTTAAAAATCATGCGCAACATTGCCAAACACAATGGGAAATTTCTCTCACCACATTACTCAGAGGTACAGTCATATGTTTGAGCTAGAGGTTTTTTCAAAGTTTTCTTAAACTTTGGAAGGTTCAGTGGTGTTGAAATGCATTCTCTCTTAGGGATGGACAACACTCTTGAAGCATGACACCAGAAAAAGATTGTCAGTCCCACAGCTTAATTGCATCTTAATTGCAAGATGGTAAAAGTGAACTGAATGGAAATATATGGACTGGAAAAAAAAGTTTGCAAAACAGGGAATCAGGTCTTTCTTTTGTAACACCCCTACTATAAAAACTTGTGGAATGTATCAGAAACTAACCTGAGGGGCAATGGTATTTCATAGCAGTTGCCATTTTAACTGACAGAGCAAATGGAGATAGCAGGATCCACTTTCCTGGCTCCTTTTCTTGAACTTCCTTTTGCAACTCAAAGAGAAGATGAAATTAGAATATAAGTATCAATTTGCTTCCATCCCAACGGGGAGAAAATATGCTGCAAAGTTCACAATTGAGGAAGCTCTGTCTGAGATCACTACTCACAAAATAGGACAATATGTGTTAGAGTTACAGTTCTTGGGCCAGTGGCTGTGACAGAACTTGAAAGGACTGATGCATTTCAAATAACGTGGTTGTGACACTGCAGCATTTGGCTTGTTCTGTGTTGGTAGCAGTGCCTGGCTCTCAGACCATGATTACTGCAGCACTGGCCTTATAGTTCAGTGACAAGAGATGTGGTTGATTGGAATGATCATTAAGGTCCCTTTCAACCCAAAACATTCTATGATTCCTGTGCTGGGGAGTCCAGAGCTGGATGCAGCACTCCGGGTTTGGTCTCACAAGGGCAGAGCAGAGGTGCAGAATCCCCTCCCTCACCCTGCTGGCCGCGCTGCTTTTGAGACAGCCCAGGATACAATTGGCTCTCTGGGATCCAAGTGCACATTGCTGGGTCATGTCCAGCCTCTCATCCACCAGCACCCCAAGTCCTTCTCAGCAGGGCTGCTCTCCATCTCTTCATCCCCCGGCCTGTGTTGATACTGGGGTTTGCCCTCACCCAGGTGCAGCACCTTGTTAAACCTCTTGTTAAACCTCATGAAATTATGAAAGGACATAGACCTGTTGGAGCGAGTCCAGAGGAGGGTTGTGAAGATGATCAGAGGGCTGGAGCACCTCTCCTGTGAGGAAAGGCTGAGAGAGCTGGGGTTGTTCAGCTGTCACTGGAGAAGTGACGTTTCCAGGGAGACCTTAGAGCAGCCTTCCAGTACCTAAAGGGGAAGTACAAGAGAGCTGCAGAGGGACTTTTGTCGAGGGCATGAAGTAACAGAAAAAGGGGGACGAACTTCAAACTGAAAGAGGGCAGTTTTAGATTAGATATTAAGAAGAAATTCTTCACTGTGAGAGTGATGAGGCACTGGAACAGATTTCCTAGAGAAGCTGTAGATGCCCCACCTCGATAGTGTTCAAGGCCAGGCTGGACAAGGCTTTGAGCAACCTGGTCTAGTAGACAGTGTCCCTCCTCATAGCAAGGGAGCTGGAACTAGATGATCTTTAATGCCCCTTCCAACCCAAACCATTCTATGATTCTATGAATTATTGTCTTTTGCTGGGCATATACACCAGTGAGATTCCCACATCCTGGTCAGTATTATGCAGAGCCAAGCATGCCCCAAGTCATGTAGCAGGAAGTTTGTACTGCTGCAGCTTCCCCTCCACATTCAGCCCTGCATTCCTACACCCACTTCCCCTCTAAACATCAACATTTTCAAAGCATCATGTCAGAAAGATGTGTCTTTCCTTGCTTTTTGTTTTAAGTTGCATTTATTTTTTTTTTCAAAAGTATCCATGCTCATGACCTTAAGCCACTCACAGCTGCAACAGATCAACCTCCACACATCCAGATTTGTGCTGGATCTGTTCCTGAGACCTTTTAAATGTGGAATATCTGTCCTCCTTTGTGCTGTGCTCAGAGGAAAGAGAGCATCTTGAGGAAGCACATGGGTAATGGATCAAGGGTATTTCTCACATTAACTGATATCAGACTTCTCTTTTATGAAGCAGCTCCAGAATTTCAGGCTAAGTGCTGCAGGTGTGGAGGCTCAGGGAGAAGTGAGAGGCATTATCCCTCAAGGCACTTGGGCTCAGATTTTCCAGTATGTCTGTATCAATTTCATTGGCCAAGTCCTTTACACGGCTCTGGATGTTGCTGCTTTGGGTTTTTGTTGGCATGCAGAAACCGCAGATGACCTTTGTGTGAAAAAGGATAAACATTTGCTGCTTTTGCTCTGTGAGTTACGACACTGGTATAGGTCAACTCCAACCAGAACTCATTAAATTAATTGTAAATTATGAACTCTTTTTTTCCAGTTGCTCATATTTATCCTACCATGGAGGGTTTTTTCAAACTAATTTTCTAATTCTTGGTCTCTGTCCAAAACCAGGATGAACTGCAACCCTCTGAGTGGGAGCTGCTTTTTAAGAGAATTGTGGATCAAAACTTGTCCCTTTATATACAGATTTTTTCCTACCCTACAGACCATATCTAGACATGTGTATTTCTTGTATACATTAACTTACATATGTAAATGTTATATACATGATGTATGTATAAACATGCATGGCCCATGCAGAATTAAGCATGTGTAGAACTATATACATAAAAATAATTGTGGGAAAACTGGTACGTAATTTTGCTGAAACATGAAAATATGAGGGAAGTTATAAAACTTCATCCAGGGTTTTCAGATAGTGTATTTTTGGAAACATGGGCCCTGTCACTGAATTCCTGACTACACTGGTGTGAATAGCAAAGCTCTTATTGACTTCAAAGAACAAAAAGAGGATCTTTTCCCCTGCAAAGAGTTGACTCTCCATAGTGCTTTTTTTCTTCATCTATAAAAAGTGCTCAGTCATACTTGGGGTTATTTTGACTTTATTAAGACATAAAAATACACGTGGCAGTTGTGCTGAATTTATCTTTAGTCCTCTGGAAAACTAAAACCATATTTGCACAAAGTCACAACTGATGGCTGGCAGCCTGTTCTTATAAACAACAGACATGGCAGCTTTATAACCATATTATGAGAGAGTCCAAGAGCAGTGCAGAAACCCAGCAACTTCAGCTGCCTCACTAAGGGCTCTGGCATGCAGCACAAGTGGCAGTGCTTTGAAGAAAACTTTTGGCTGTGGTTACAGATGAAAAGTGAGAGGGAATAGAAAGGAAGTTCAAACAAATGTGGGGTTTCTCTGTCTTACTTACAAATCTTTGTGTCAGTCGGTTAGGAAGAAGTCATGTGTAAATACATCCAGTCAAATCTCAGCAAAAAGTAGCTGTGCTACCTTGTGATATAATAAAACAAATAAAGGGTGAAAGCTTTGGGCTCAGCCCTGGAAGAGCTGATGAGACTCTCAGGCAATGCCTTTGGCTTTACCTGTGTTCTCATCATGGATCTGCATGGTACTTCAAGCTTCTCCATCCTTTCACCCCTGTCTCTCCTCTGGCCTGGGCTCCTGCACCTGTGTGAGCAGCAGGTGCTGTGGTAATAAAAAGGGGTTTGCTCCTCTCTTTGCCTTCTTAGGCCTCCTCTCAGGAGGGGTCAATAGTGGAGGGTTAAAGCAGCAAGGCTGCCTAAAATCCTTCTAAAAGTGGCACTTCAGGTTTAACCCCATGTTCCCCACAGCTGCCTTGAGAGCTGATAGCAATCCCAGCTGTGGCTGCCAGTTCTTGGACAGTATCATGGTCTGTCCCTGCCTAAAACCACCTCTGCCTTATCATCCTTGTGTCTTCCTCACTTGCCAAATGATCATATGAACAAAGGGTTTCCACCTGGCTTGGACATCATGGTTAAAAACTGCTGGCCAGAGTTAAAAACAGCCTCAATCAATGTAACTAATCCCTTTTTGGCCCTGCTAGTATTCTGGCTCTATCATATCTACCGCAATGAACTTCAATGGGTAAACACAGACTGTGTGAAATGCTGCTCTTTCCTGTTCGTGTTAAACCTTCTAATCAGTAATTTCATTGAGTGTCTCTTTGTGATTGTATTGGAGGCAGCTGAGAACAGATTTATTATACTTTGTAGGCAGTATGAGGACAATTAATTCATACTTAGCAGGCTTTTTTCTTTCAGGGTAAAAGCCATGTTCAGCACAGTGTGTGTGTGTTTGAAGACCCTCTGAATTTCACTAGTTGAATATTTTGTAGCACCCAAGTACTGTCACAGATCTGCTCTTTCTCTCACTCCCCTTTACTTCTTGCTGCCCAGCTGTGCTGCCAGTGATATTCCCAAGCCCATTTCTTGCTGCTCAGCCCCTCTCTCCCTGCTTCCCTCAGCCCATTGCTTTGCCCTGTCTCCTCCTCTCTGCCACCCTTGGCAGAAGGCAATTCTGTGCCCAGTGGCCCTGATGTGACAATGACAGCTTATTACCTTCCAAGAAAATCCAGGTCAACAAGGAGGAAATAATTTTTCCATTCTCAAGTTAAGACTGGGGATTTTTTAATCGATTTTTGCACAAGCCCACAGCCATATCCAGTTATTACCTGTTCCAACACCTGTGCCCTGCTCTGAAGTGCTATGAGCAGCAAACTGGCTTGTCAGCACCTTTGCTCGCTGGACTGGAATGTTGCTGATCAGTATTTACACAGGAACTCTGCCCTGGTGCCTGCCTGACCCTGACAGCTGACTACTGCTCACTTGTCTCCTCAGATCACTATTAGCAACGAGGAGGTCAGCAACCCCTCCTTTCTCGACCTGGTGAGGACTCCCCAGATGAGGAGGAACACACTCATCCTGATGTACGCCTGGTGAGTGCCCATGTCAGTCCAACTTGTTACCAGGGTGGTGGGTTTTGAGGGAAGATTCCCTTGTGACTTTTAAGGTCTCTCCAGTAGCTTGCAATCATCTGTTTGCCTCTCAACAATTTTTTTCCCTTTGCTGTTTAGGTTCACAAGTGCCCTGATCTACCAAGGGCTTGTCATGCGCCTGGGAATTATCGGAGGAAACCTCTACCTAGACTTCTTCATCTCAGGAGCTGTGGAGCTGCCCGCTGCTTTCCTAATTATAGTGACAATTGATCGCGTTGGCCGGCGCCTGCCCTTCGCCATGAGCAACATCGTGGCGAGTGTTGCATGTCTCATTACTGCCTTCTTGCCAGAAGGTAATTCCCTTCCCTGTGTCAGGCTCTTCAGGTCAATGGCTTCTCTCTGACACCTCCTGAGCAAGGAGAGTGAGACACACAAAAGTGCAGATAAAAGTAAAAGCATCTGGTGATACAAGCAGCACCCAGTCATGGAACAACACACCTTATTTATATATAGGTGGCCCTGGGACATGGAATAGCCATATCCTTGATGGGTTATGAACAACAGCTGAGGGTAGCCTTAGAGAAAACACAAATAAAGGCCCTGTACTCTCTTTAAAGGCAAATGCAAGGGAAGAGTATACAAACATAATGGGAAAATAAATTCTCTGGCATGAAACACACTTAGTGATGTAAGAAATCAGTCATTTAGGTAGTCTTTTCCTTTACAAATAAAACAATGCAAACCTCAACACAATGTAGGGGCTGTGGTAGACAACACAGGGATTGTTGCCTTGCCCTCACTCTCCCAGGGGTTTGGACAATGTTAAGAGGCTGGGAGAAAGACACGGCTTTTGATTAAGGCATTCTTATCTGGTTTCAAGGACAACTAAAAGGTCTGATATTGCACAAAGACTTCCCAGCACTTCTGCCTTTTCTTTGAATTGTTTTCCCTATCATGTTTTTTTGGGGGGGGGTTCTTTTCGTTGTTTTTGTGGGTTTTGGGGTTTTTTTGGTTGGTTGGTTGGTTGGTTGGTATGGTTTTGTTTTACTTTGGGTTTTTTTGGTTTTTGGTTTTTTGGGTTTTTTATCCCTAGGGAAGCATTTGGAAGTGCTTTGAATTGTATATAACCTTAGGATTATGCTTTGCCTTACCGTAGCTGGGGACCAGCAGCTCAGTGGACATGAGAAAGGTTTATTCCTCCCCAGAACTATTCCTGTCAAAGTGAGGGACAGTCTTGGCCATCCTAAGAGGTTTTAGTTCCTCAAGTTATATCATGGGGCTGCCAACAGCCTTGTCTCAGTAGTGCTGAAGTGCTGAGAGGACCCTGGCCAGGTGAGGAGAGGACAGCCTGGGGATTAAGAAACTTGCAGATTGGACACTCGAGGTCCAAGTCCTGCTTTAAAGAAGTCTGTTTACACAGATGTAAAAAACTGGAGCTCTCAGCTGTGAGCTCCACCACACTGTGTTGCTCACACAGTTCGAGTCCCCTGGCAGAGGGAGGATCCACATGGACGTCACCATCACCTTGGGAGTTTGATGGACTGAAGGGGTGCCAGGGAGACAATGTGGATTTGTTTTGCTCTTTCCAGCCTTTGTTTTTCTTATATGTTTTTGAAAACAGAACTTTTCAGGGCAAAAGCAGTCTCTTGCAACATGGGATGAAATTTGATGGAGGTTTGTTTGGTTGTTTTGGAAGGGAAATAAACCCAAGTGTCTCATTTTTGGGTTCAGAGAAAGCTGAAATGTTTTTTTGTTCTTCCTATTGAAGGTTTGAAAAAACACAACCACTGCCAGAGCCCTCTCCAGTGGTAGAGCTCCCCTTTGTGCTTGTTGTTTCACTTGCCTCCCTGTTTGTCTAGTCATGGTTAGGCCATGAAGGAGACTGTCCTCTCCCAAGGGCATGGCAGAAGTTCTTATCACATTCCTTGTGATGCACTTCCAGAGAGCACCAGCTCTCCAGAGAGGGGTTGCTCACAATGAGAGGGGCAGCTCTGTCCTGCCGTGTGTGGGCAACCACTGCACCCCTGCTGATGGGGTTCCCACTGATGTATTCAGGGCAGTGGCTGCTCACCAGAGCTTGAGTGGAGCTGGGAGAGCTGGGCAGAGCCAGCGGGGCAGCGTCAGGTACAGCCTGTGCCAGTCGTGCCAGGTATGATGGAAGGGGAGGGGAGGATGACCAGGAGTAGCATAATTAGGAGTGTGTCTGATGTGCAGTGGCTTGAAAAATTACAAGGGGTAGGTGGACTGCTCTAGGGACAATAATTTTGCTGCAGCCTCCCTGGAAGTTTTCAAGAGATGTGTAGATATGGCACTTTGGGACAAGGTTTAGTGATGGAGTAGCAGGGTTGGATTAACGGTAGGACTCAATGGTCTTAAAAGTCTTTTCCAACCTAAATGATTCTGTGATTCTATGCAGCTTTAGAGGTACCTTCCTTGTGGTCAGAAGGCTTTGGGAGGTGATTCAACAGTGTTTGTAACAGCATAACATCCCTGTATAGATAAGTACTCCTTTGTGGAGCACAGTCTGGATGTGGCCATGGAAGCTTATGATGTTTATTCTCCCACCCATGCTGCTATGCCCCACCAGCATCTTGAATCAATCAACTCAAGTGATTTCTAATTCTCCAAAGCAGCCTCACATGATGTTCAAAAGCAATAAATGCCAGTATAGATTGATACCTACAACAGTGGCCTTTCAGTCTGATTTGCACAGTGTTCCTGTGGTGTAACTTCTGCTGACAGGGCCTGGGGCTCTCAGAAATGCTCTGCTGGTGTGGCAGAGCACACTTCACACAGAAGTGTTTCTTTTTGTATGAACAGATATTCCATGGCTCAAAACGACAGTTGCCACACTGGGAAGACTGAGCATCACAATAGCTTTTGAAGTTGTCTATCTAGTGAACAGTGAATTGTACCCTACGACACTGAGGTATGTCAAAAGCTCCCAGGAATCTTTCAACTTTTCCCTCTCCTTTTCCCCATTTCCTGTTTCACTGTCCTTTAGTTAAACTTGGTTTCCTCCAGAGTTTCCCAGCTGAATAGCCACTCCTTAATGTGGATGGCATATACTGAAGGGATAACTTTGAAGCTAAGTCTGCATTCTACTCCTTAAACTGTTGGTTATTCTGTTTGGTAGCACCTCTCTAATATCTGGTATTTTTGTCTTTTGCAGAAACTTTGGTGTTTCCCTGTGTTCGAGTCTGTGTGATCTAGGTGGGATCATAGCCCCCTTCCTGCTTTTCCGATTAGCAGCGATTTGGTTGGAGCTACCTCTAATTATTTTCAGTAAGATTTGATTTACAATGTACTTTTGGTTTAAATATCATTCTCCTAACAGAGCTTTTCTTTTGGGGTAAAAGTAGTGTGTGGCCTCATCTCCCCCTCAGACCAGCGCTTCTCCATCTTCATACCTAGAGCAAGAGGCTGAATGGCAAATGGGTGAACCATGAGTGATTTCACTGCACAGTGTGGAAGAGCTCAGGTCTCCTTAGGTAACTCTGCTGAAGGAGCAGAAAAACTGTGTGAAGTGCTTTAAGACTGAGCAAGCTTGCAGCTAGGTTCTGTAATTGCGTGGGAGTCTGTGGCTAAACCAGACTTCTAGGAGGTAGGCGTGACCAGAAAAAATCAAAATGAAAAGTATAGAATAAGAAGGGAAATTTGCACCAATGACAACTTTAGCTGAAAACAAAATTGGAAAGACAAAAGACATTTTAAAATATTACCATTATATCAAGAAAAGACATAGATAGAAGTACAGTGTTCACATTATCTAATTATTAAATTCTGCTGCTTCTGAGGGACACATGAATTCCTTCTGTCTTAAGTAAATGGCTACGAAATCGGAGAAGATCAGAGTGAACTGTGTGACAGTCCGGGAACATCTGTTTTTTTGCTCCAGCCCTTCTATTTTTGACTTACTACATTATGTAAATTATATCTATGAAGCAAATTATTCCAAAATATCCATTCCTAATTCAGATTGCATCTGAATGCTGTTCCCCGAGGAGGAAATTTTATTCTGAATCACATAATTTACTTTGGCCATGGATAAAGGAAGAGAGTGTTTCAGGAAAATCTCAGTGGTTTCAAGAAACACAGATGCATCTACATGACAGAGCCCCTTGAGAAAAGGCAGATTTGTTCTAAGTGAGAAATACCACCCTGGTTCCAGTGCTGTCTTTATACATTTGCCCATGTGCACTTATCTCAGGTTTTTGACTTCTAAGATCTCCCTTTGGAGAGACCAGGCTGCAAATGAACTCTTAGCCCTCAAGTGATTTTGTAATAGGCTAAATTAATGTAACATAGATGTATTTGATTAGAGTAGGTTAATCAGAAATAGCTGATGCACTTAAAACACCTCACTTCAAATTCAATCTGAATAAATTTTTCTCAGTGGATAAATGCTGAAAATAAAAAAGTAACAATGTTCTTATTGCTTTTGTATTTTTTCAATGTCCATTGTAGGTATTCTAGCAGCTGTCTGTGGGCTCCTAGTATTGCTTTTACCAGAGACAAAGGGAATCCCATTACCAGAGACAGTGGAGGATGTGGAGCAGCTTCCAAGGTACGAGATGTATTTTCTTACTTATTTTTGGGTGAGGTTTCCTGAGGATGTTGTCCTCCAACTTTACCAACTGTCATAAAGTATTGATGCTTTCCAGTGTCAAAGTAAATTCCCTAGGTAGGTTGATGCTATAAGCAGGTGGTATTTTCCTCAATAGAAACCTGAACTTTGCAGTATCACTAAGGAAGGCTGTTAAAAAAATGTCTGGTGATAAAATCTGTATTTTTCTCATAGAGGCACAAGTTTTCCTATGCATGTCTGGAAGCAGAAAGCAGTAGAGTGCAAGAGAGGTGCTGCAAAGCATAGCCTGCAACTCTCTGCTTGAGAAAACCAGCCATTACCTCAAACAAAGCATCCTGTGAAGAAGGGCCCCTTATCATGGATGCAATTCCACAATTTGTGAAGTCATTTAAAAGTCACATATGAGATGGATTTATAGGTGAAGAGTTGTAGGCACAGCTTTCCTGCCCCTGGCACACAGCAACCCAGACACTTCACTGATCTGCAGATATGCAGGGAATATTTACACTTTGGCTAATTAATTTAAGAATCTAGTGCGGTACATTAAGGTTTCAAGGAGAGGCTTTAGATATCACATTAACAACTTTTGCCTGATTTAATGTACAAACGAAAGAAAGAGGAAAATTTCCACGCAAAAACAAAAAAGAGTTTCAGTACTGCAGCTTGGACTACAACTTGAATTACATATTTTCTTTTTTTTTTCACACTTATACCCCTCTCCCCTTCTGTTTCAACAGTCATTTTGGAAAATGTGGCAAGAAACGGAAACACCGGGACACCAACTCTTATATTTGACTTTTGAAGGACAGCACTGAGCTAAGAACTTTGTTCCCATACTGGGAATTTGTTCTCCACCTGCCACCATTTCAAAATTTGCTGCAGAATATGGATTAAACTTCATGTTCTCCTTCTAAGCACAAGGACATTTAATACAAGTAGTATATTTTTTCTATGAATGTGGAATAAATTCTTTTTTTTTCTGAGTACGCTGTTTGCAAGAAATCACTGTGTTTCTTCATAGAGAACAGAACAGCTTCAAAAAGATGCACTGTCCAGCTCAGTGACCTTGTATTTATTTCTTTGTCTATTTGAGACATTTGTTTATTGTTTTGTTAGGATTTATGTTTAGGTGGGAAGGGTTTAAACAGTACTGCTTGTTTAAGATTTAGATGACCTTGAGGAGGAGAGGAAGACTGTTTCAACCTGTCCTCCTTTGCCCCTGAAGAATTTGGACAAATAGAAGATATGATAGCTCAGGAAGCAGGGTAGTGATCAGGGTGATCAGATCTTTCCCTGGCTGGGAGGGCTGGGAATCAGCAGTGTGCATCAGGAGAAATTCTCTCTGGTCTGATTGTCATCCACAGGGACCCTTTTCAACAAAAGCCCTGTTTCCCTCCTTGTTCAAGAGCTTTCTGAAATGTGGCAGCAGTCCTCCTTGCCTTTCCAGAGCTTCATGTAGGTGTCATACCCTGCACAGAGCATTAGCTCTGTAGGACAGAGTGTCCTGCTGCCCATCAGTGCCTTTCCCCAGACACAGCTGGGGTTCATGTGTCCCCCTTATATCTCCAAGGGAAGGGCTTCTGCCTGCTCTCCTCTGTTGAATGCTTTTCCAAACACCTCTTTCAAGAGCATGCTGATTTTTTCCTTTGCAAATAACGCTCTCTGCCCATCCCTACAAACCAAATTCCTTCACCCTCACCACTACCAAGGTGACCTGCAATTCCTGTCTTCTGTTCATTATCGCTATTTGTCATCTTTCTGTCTTGGGGATAAATTTTTTGGGTTGTTGACAGAGATGTTAATCTGTCTTGAGCAGGGATGTGACAGGAGCTTTGGTTATGGAGGGAAGTGTTAACTGTCCCTTGAAGAAGACATAAAAGAATAACTCTCTGGCTCTGCAAGCAGATTCCAGGGACAGACTGCTTTTCCTTTCTCCTGTATGACCTTTGTCAAGAATTGTGCCCTGGCCACTGACTGGTGAACAATGCACTCCTTACAGGGAAGGACTTCAAAAGGTGTGGCATTCAAAAGGTATCCTGTTACCAACAGAGAAATAAATAAACTAAAGGAAGGCAGTGAGCAGTTGTTAAGGGCCTTATAAGCTCAGAAAAAAAATATATTTAGCATAAACAAATATGGTTATTTTGGAAGGTTCATACTACAAATGAGAAGCACTATAGTACAGTCAGTGAAACTGAATGACCACTGCTCCAGTCTCACCATCCTAAGAGCACATGAGAATTTCCTATGGTGAGGAATATACTGTGCTTTTCAACAGTTCCCAACTCTCCCTGCCTTTTCCCAGCAACTGCCCTTATCACCAGCCTTTCTGGAGGAAAACGGGACCTTTAATAATAATCCCAGCCTCATGTTTGCACACTTTAGGCAGTCAGTGATAAAGGCCAGTCTTTCAAGGCTGTTTCTAACTTATTCTGAGGCATAATAAAGGTCAAAGGTATGCTTAGCAAAAGTCAGTAGTGACTTAAAGATAAGAAACTAAATGAACATCTCACAATATATCCAGCTAATCTAGAAGACAACCCAAAACTGGAGCTACTGATGCGGGGAGAAAACGTCTCCTACACCAATACAGTCTTCTGTAGATAGCTGGAGGCAGTAGCCTAAGGCTGGCTGGTAGAGACCAGCCCTGAACTGGAAGCTTTGGGCTTGCATTGGCCAGATGCTGTGTCTCAGTGCAGGGTGGAAAGTGCAGGCACCCACCCACAAAACTCAGCCTAGCCAGCCCCAACTGAAGGCACCTTGGAGAACCAGGGGGAAGAGATCACATGTGATGCTGGATGAGCTGAACCACCCTCCTCCATTTAGTGTTTCTTCTTGGTGATTTTTTTTTTAAATCAATGTCTTAAACACTTCAGCACTTTGAGAAGGACTGAAGAGATCTTGTAAAGCTATGACTTTCCAAATAAATGTGAATAATATTTGCCAGTTTCTTCTGTTTGTGGACAACTAAAACATGTTAAGAAGTGAGAGACGCAAAGACTTGTTTCCGCCTTTCAGATTATGCTTTGTTTTGGATAGCATTATGTGTTGCTCAAAAGATAATATAAGTGATAAATTTTGGTAGGTAAAGTGGCTAGGGGCAGTGTCAGAAGTTTGAATATATTTATTTCTTAAAAATTCATTTTGTAAAGGACAGCAGAAAGAAGCCTGTGCATATGTTTTGACTTCTAATCTAGTAGTGCTTAGCAACTTCAGGTGGAGTTTGTATTTGATAATAGCTCCTGTGCTAACTCTCATCCCTAACAGGGATTTTGTAAGCTGAAAAATCCTCCCATCTCTGTGAGACTTTGTGCTGCCCCATGAAGGTGTAGTGGGTATGTAATGTGGGGTATGACCAGCAGTTTGGTGACAGTGGAGTTACACTCTTGTGGGGGAGAGAGGACAGATGAGGTGGTAGAACCAGATGAAGAGCTTCAGTGAGGGAGAACCCCAAGGAAAAGCAGCTGCACAGAGATGGATGCATGTGGGCATGCAGACCAGAGGACAGGTTGCTTGTTTAAAAAAAGTTATTCTAAATTCATGTGCCTCAAACCACTTAATACGTACAGGAAAGTCCTACAAGCTTCTCAGGAGGCGCAGCAGTGTTCTGCTAAACTGCATGTGTTGACACTAAAATGGTTGTTGTGACCCAGCTCACTCAGTGAGAGGCACCTCTTCAAGGAGGGCCTGAACTCTGTCAGCTATAGCTGTCCTGCATGTGTATCCTCCAGGGGCTCAGTGAAAGGAGTGAGGTACACGAGAGACAAAGGGTCACCGCACCATCACCAAAGGCACACGAACAATGTGACCTCAGAAACACAGCTGTGTTCTTCCTGCCAGCAAAGAGGTTTCTTGGACCAACAAACAGGTGAAAGTGCTATTTTGGGTCAAATGCGCCACTGCCACCAAATGTGCTGGGTTACTTCATCCAGTTTGTGCAAATGGTTGCCACAAAAACTGGCAATTTTTATTGCTGCTGACAGTCTGGTAGAAGGAAAAGATCACAACTGGCACTCTTTGAAGGTTTGTGAGGTGGGACTTTTGTGGCCACTCAGGAATGTCCAGGCACTTCTTACCAGTTTGGCAAGGAGAGCAGGGCCAGTGCTTTCTCTGTCTACAAGCCACGTATCACCCATGCCTTCAAGAGCTCACAACTGAAGAACTTAAATCACAGACCAAGCTGCAAGACAGAATTTCTGTTGTCAGGGAAGTATGTACAAATCTCATGGCTGGCTAAATGATCAAATTGAATATATATGGAAAATATGCAGGAGGGTATTTCTGCTCAGTGAATCCCTCTGACCAGACAGGTGGGTGGGGTGTGCTTTATCAGAGCTGCTCCTGCTCAGGAAGGAAATGCCCTGAGATGCTTGCATCTCCCAGAATCAGACTCCAGATGCAGAAGCTTCAAAAATCACCCTGCCACCTAACTATGCTTTATAGTTCTCATCTCCCTTTAAGGCAATGGGAGAAAAAAAAAACCAACAAAACCAAACCCCTAGGATGCAACACATCCCTTCTGTATGTACAGGCACACAAAAAAATAAAGACAATTTAAAAATGAGGCGCAGCTTGGCTTGTCTGGGAGTGCACCTCTGTAGCGAGGAAAATGGACAAGACAAATCCCACCCCAGGAAGTAGCTGTGTTACTTGGAGTAGACTCAGGACACCCTGGGGATGCAGGAAGGATGCCACGCAGAGCTGTGGGCTCCCAGATGCCTGTGGGGAGCTCCCTGGTTTATATGCAAGAGAGGCAGGAGGTGAGGAGGAGTTCATAGTCAGCAATTGTTTCACTTTGGCAAGCCTGAGCCAAGCTTTCCCTGGAAAGCATTTCAAAAGGTTTAAGCTTTCACTTCCTACAACCACATGTATACATAATCTTCTTTTAGAGAAGAAAAATGTGCCTCTAACAGTTATGTGGTCAGAAAACGTTATACAAAGAAATAAATGGGTACTATGGGCAACTCAATTTTATAATATGTAGATGCATTGTCACTACTTGTGGTAATCATTGATAGTTATTTCCCTTTCTTTACTAGGGACTAACATCAGGGTGAGGCTGGTTTTTATTCACTGTTTTATATCTTTGATGCAACTTTTATACTTTTGCTGACACATGTATTTCCATGACAATAAAAAATACAAAACCACAAACCAAATGTGTTTGCTTCTTTTTTTTCCCCATCCCATGTATTTAATGCTATCAGATATATCTAATAAAACTTCACAGGCATATAAGACATGTACTGTGAGATTCTTCTTTGGTTTGTAGCATCAAATTGGTAAGAGGTTCAGACAAGTCACAGAAAATGAAAAGTATGCTCATTTCTTCATATGTTGGAAGCACAACATCCTGCAAATGATGACCTTAGAAGAAAATGTCATTGTAGAATCTAAGATAAGATTAAAATGCAGGTGTCCAGTTACAGTTAAGGTTGGGATTTTCGACATCTATTTCAGAGGTGGGTAAGTCTATTGTCAGACATAGAAAACCATAGAACATATAGAAAGAGGGTAACAGTCAGTTGGGCTTCTTGGCAATGACAATTTATAGCAATTTAAAGTGGATGATCATACTTATTTTGCTTTCTTATGAATGACTGTAGCTTTAATATTGCACTTGGAATCTTGTACTTCTGACGTGCATACTGCTTTCCGGGAGAGGGCAGTGCATACCCAGGATCAGTTGTTTTCCATCACACTTCTAATCCAAGGAATATAGTTGGAGACTCGAACATAAACACCAGGTTTCATGGGTTGGGCACAGCCAAGGCCCCAAGAGGTGACTCCGTGCTGGACAAATTTATCTTGGTCCCGACAGACTAGAGGTCCTCCACTGTCCCCCTAAACAGAGAAAGGACAGGATGATTCCTTCTTGGACAGACCCATGTGGCCTTCCCACAGGAGGCACAGAAACAGAAGTACCTCTGACATGGGAAGGAGGCAGAAGTTATGAGGAAACACTGGAATTCTAGCAAGGCAAGAGCTCTCGATGCATGTTGTTGAACACTTTTGTAAAGTCATCTCTTCATGTCACCTAGGCATTACATCTATTTTTGAAGTAAGGAGATTTATTGAGAAAGAATCTGATTGCCCTTATTAACTTAAACTGTGCTTCCTCCCTCAGTCTCTTTTCTGAGGTCTTCATGGGCTCCTGTTGTTACTAGATGATCCAGTGGCACTGGTACTTGGAAATTCATAGTTCCTTTGTCGCTTGTTTTGCCTGCATGGCAGACTCCACTGCATCCATCCTTGACTGCTAACAGAGATGTTGTTAACTGAGCTAGCTTGGACACTGGGGGTAGTCTGGCTTAGGCAAGAAAAGGGGCCTGGGGAAAAAAAAGTCAGACCTGTTGTCATTCTAAGTTGGCTTCCATACACACAACTTGTGCAGCTGTGTGTTACCATGTGTTCTGTAGTTCAGGCTTATCTGAAAAATGCCCCACTTCCCAGCAGCAGCCAAAGGAGCAAGGAAAGAGCAGAATATATGGGCATTTTTCAGCTCAGATACCATGTGGTGTGGTAACATCCTGAGGATAATTCTGGGCCTCTAAAGACCAAAAAGCATGCCCTATTTGATTTGAATGTGCTTACAACTGACTCTGATGCTCACAGACTTTCTTACCTGGCAGGTATCTGTGCCACCATGAATATTCCCAGCACAGAGTTCGTGACTTCTGACTCTACCATTCAAAAATTCAGGGCGGTTGCATATTTTATTCTCGATTACAGGAAAGCCAGTTTCCTTTAAGTAGCCATCACCACGAGTACCTTTGCAAATAAAAATTAAACCAAAAAAGAATGACAAAAGTAATTATCATATTCACAAAACACAAATATCAGGATATGGATAAGCAGTAAAATCAGCAGTGTGCATTGTGCATACACTTCCCTGGACACAATATGAAGATATACCAAAATCAGTAAGCATTATCAGTATTATGGTATTTATCACCCTCTACCACCCACCATTGACCTTCCTGCTCTCACATGGAGGATGCATGTGGATCCAGTACCCATGGATACTCATGGGAGTCATTCCCAAGCCATTTTATTTCTCTACATCTGAGTTTTCTGTGGAAGAAATTAGGTAGGAAGTAAACAGTTGTAAATGGCATGATGGGCAAGGAGGCAGAGAAGGTACCAATGCACTTCTCCATGAAGACAGAGTGGGAGGTTTTGAAAGTGAGGGTTTTATTTGTGTGAGATGAGAACCAGGCTGGTCGGGAGGAAGAATCATTCAAGAGAATGAGCAAACTCACATTTATGTGATTAAGAAATAACCTAAAACTGGAAAAACTTTCCATCCAATTGGGCAAAAGCCCACTTTGGGGTAAAGCATATGGACTGAGAGAGAAGTGACTCCTTAGCTCTGCTTCTCCTCTTGTAGCATCTGTTCAGAGGGTTTCACTTTACATGGCATTGAATGATTTGGGAGAATCCGTGTCAGAGAGAGACAGTGGAAAGACTGGCAGCACCTGATGAATTTTGATGAAATAAGTTTTTCATCAGTAGCTTGTGTGGGGCACAAAGAGAATACAATTTGAATACAAGTATATACCAGTCTCCAAACATGGAGCTTTTAAATGGGTTAATGCTTTCTCACCTTTTGTATCCCCCCAGCCCGTCACATAGCACTCCTCTCTCCCTCCTAACACAGAATTTTCTTTTGGTAAACAAACTGGGATTACATGATTATCAATGACTGCTGGTCTGAAATGAGCAAACAGGAACAAGCATTAGCACAATTATAATTAATACTACCTTCAGGATTCTAAAAAGACCTTATATACATTCAGCCTTTTATCATTTAAATCCTTAGTTTCAGTTAAGGTTTTTTTCTGATGTGCAAAACTGCTTTTAGGCTCTAAACCCTCAGAAAGTGACACACAAAAGGGAAAAGTCTGAAATGAAGAAGGACATAAAAAGAAACGATATTAATCCAGGAGAATGCTTTGACTTAGGCTAATGCATAGCCAATAGAACCTAGTTACAAAACGATTACAAAGGGTATGAATTAGCAGCATTTAACACCTGGGTGTTAGCTTGCTCTGTCTGCATCCAGTCTGATTATAAATCACTTTCTGTTGGGACACTTAGCACACAGCAGAACCTAAGTCCATCTGACTTGCCTTTGGGTGCAGCTAAAGCTCACTTACAAGGTCACATTTTTATGCTGACCCTGCCTCTGTTTTGGATGTGCACTGCAGCCACAGCAATGAAAGCCCAAGCACCACACATTCACATCTGCTTGCAGCTGCATGGACAAATTCCTTTTGATTGCACAGTTCCACAGAGAGCATTTCTGATAAATGAAAACAGATGCAAGAAGGGCCATACTGGGTTTTACATCAAACTCTTTGCCTGCCCACTGGCCAGACCTGCTGGAAGAAGAAATCTCCCCACCACTGCATGGAAACAGCATGGAGTGACATCATGCTAATATTGCAGGTTTCAATCATCATTACCTAATCAAGGTAGAAGCATGTAGAAACACAGACTGAAAGCTCCTCTAGGCATTACCTTTTCCTGTTCTGCTGCCACTGCCTCACCTTCCAGCAGCTGACACCCAGTGCATTTCCAGCCTGGATAACTGTCCCTAGCCCTCCTCCCCTCCCAAGGCAGCCTTTCCCTTTCTGAAATCCTGGAGCTTTTGAAGAAAGGGAAGAAAGAGGGTCTTAAATCACTAACTGAACAAAGAGTGTGCAGAAACACTCATTTCTACAACATCAGCAAACACTTTTTAGTCATTTTGTCCCATCCAAACAAAGGAATGGTTCAGGTGAAAGGGTACCTGCTCAGTTTGAGCAGAGCAATATCTGCTCTGTGTGGCTCCTTGAACAACTTCTCTACATTACGTATTTGTACTGATGGCTCTGTTGCTATTTCTTTGTGTAATCCAAGGTATACTTTGTAAGCAGCTGGTCGCGAGGACCTGTTGGAAATGATTGCACATGGTGAGCTGATGAATACACAACCAGGACATAGACCACCTACAGTGTTATTGAGCACCTTGTTCTATCAAAGCCAGATAGCCAGCTTTGGAATGAACTTAATCCCTTATAATGGCACATGAAATCAAATTGGCAGAAGTTATCACTGTCACTCTGTTTTACAGTCAAAACTCAGCTTTAATGAATGACAAATAGACTTGGCTCAATTCTCAACTGCTTGCAAGCTGTTTGCAACCAGCTTGGGTTGGTTATTGGGTGTCTTTTGTTTCTCCTGTGATTTTCTATCTAGTGTAAGAAGTAGGTGGTGCAGGCTGTAACAGCTACTTACTTTTCTAAGCAGTGGGCGGCAGTAAGAACCCATTGAGGATCTATCAGAGTTCCTCCACAGAAATGCAAGCCAAAACTGTAATAGAGCAAAAAGGCATGAAAAGGGCAGTGGTTTAAGATGGGGAAGTTAATCCTACTGTAATTTATCGGGCAATATTTCTAATATGTGTGCCTTTACAAACTAAAGACATTATTCAACAATTTCATTAAGAAATGTTTTGCTTTCTTTGAACAATGTTTCTTACACTGACAGTAGAGTTCTGTGGGCATTTTTATGAAGCCTTGCATGAAAACACCTAGATCTTTGTTCTTAGTCAGTGTTTCTATT
The DNA here is from genome assembly GCA_013397815.1 of Aleadryas rufinucha. Taxonomy (NCBI): domain Eukaryota; kingdom Metazoa; phylum Chordata; class Aves; order Passeriformes; genus Aleadryas; species Aleadryas rufinucha. Next base: position 178,602 of record VZTH01004802.1, on the reverse strand, counting down.
ACTGGAAAACCCCATGTGCAGTGAGGTTCACCATTTTAGAGATTTTGACTTTTTTCTAGCTCTAATCACAGTCATAAAGCTCTGCAACTGGTCTTGATTCCTAGTTTTATTAATAATTTTACCAGTAGGATCAAATACTTACATAGAAGGACTGATCAAGAGGTGTACTAGCCATTCTGTTGCTTTTATTCACTGGAAACTGATTCTATTGTAGAATGTAGTGACAGATTTAAAGTCATTCTGCCTTCTACTGAAAATGTTTTCGAAATTAACAATTTTATTGATCTTCTTGCTATGTGTCACAAAATAGAGTGTTCTTGGTTGTCTAAATGATCTTCTTTAAGAATAGCACACACAATGTTTAGCCTTGAGCTATTTTTAAATTAAAATCAAGTTTAGAATGTTTAAACCACATACTGTAACATCCTATGAAAGGCAAGGTTTCCTTGCATGTAGAGTCTAATGTAATGGGGAATACCCATACCTGGTACGGAGACTGATCTGCCAGGGCCAGGAGTGTGGATGTGAAATACACCCTGCAACAATCCTTTGAGCACACAATTTTGGTCTGAACTTGGCTTTTCCACATTCATACTGAGAAGTAGCTTCAGAATAAGAAAAAAAAATCACTTAAAGGAACTTAAGCAATTTGATTTACATTCACTATGAACTCACTAAACTAGAAGGTGAACCTGTTACATTTATCACTTCAGCTTCTGATTCTCTTCAAGTAATTCTGTACCATACATCACGTATATTTTGTTAGGTTACCTTCATCTGGAACACCTAAAAATGCCTAGTAATTTTTTTTTTTTCACATACAGTTCTCAGTGCCAGCAAATTACACATTAGTAGCTCTACAATCAGATAGAAAAAACAAACAAACAAACAAAACAAAAACAGAAGGGGAAGGAGAAGAAAAGAGAAAGAAAGAAGAAATAAATTCTCCCAACATTCTTAAATGGACTCTTACGGACATCAGCAGTGCAGAAGCTGCACTGGCAGATGTTTTAAACTAATCTTGGTGGTACAGCAGGTGAAATTCTGTTGCTGTCTCTGAGGAACAAAATTTTGTCAACTCTTATCTCAGGGTCATTTGGCACTTCAGAGGTCTCTGAGTTATTAAAAAAGGTAGTTCTTATTTGGCCTTGGTGAACTGATGCTTATCAACACAGAATTTAGAATTTTGTCAGCAAAAAGAGCTAACAAATGAAATTAAAGGCAAAAGCCACATTTCCTCTGTTCTTCAGATTAACATCTCAACAAAAAACCAGTATTAACTTAAAGAAGAAATGGATCATCAAAATTGAATACAACAGCCATGTGAAAATGTAATTTTTTTCCTTAAGAGTCCTAGCCCAACAGGTTCAATGCAGTACTACTTTCACAGCTACAATGTGTATAGAACAACTTTCTTTTTCTTGTTTGCTCCATTTTTGGGTTTTGATCTGAGCACATTTTCTTCTGCTCACCTCTGACAGGATAAAGCAGCAAGAAAGTCACCCTTCTTTTGAGAGCTACCTCTCTTCCTTAGCATAATTTTTGTTGTTGATAGACATGAAAGGACTGGGAACCAAAATGTTGTAAAACTTTATCATTGTACACTTTGTTGCACCACCTCATTCAGAGTACCAAATGGCTTGATTACAACTAACAAAGACAAACAGCATCTTGTTGAATATTTAGGGTCAGATCCACTTTGCAGACATCAGATCTGGTACAATATCAGAAGAGGGACAATCTGGTTGTCATCCAGAACAGAACCAGAGACACATGAGCAGGGAGTGCAAAAATTTTGCTGGGATAAGAGCATGCCTTGTTTAGCAAGGCCACACAGAGCTACGCCAGGAGATTAGGCAGGAACAGGGAAAATTTCTGCTGGAATGGCCCATTTTGAAACCCCTGGCAAAACCCCATGAGCTTTAGCGGACTCCATATCTTGTGGTGCATTTGGGGCTTTCAAGGAAGACCAGTCTTAAGACTTCAGACGGAGACCTCGAACATAGTGATGGAAAGTGCCCAAGAGCCTTAATTTCTAATCTAAAGCTACTGCACTTAGATCAGTCTTTCAGACTAATCACCAATTATTCTCCAGTTGTTATAAAAAGGTACAGGAAAGGAGACACTAGTCTTTAAGGGAAAGGGAGACACTAGTCTTTAAAGGAATAATTACGGCACTTGGGAATGTCACAGTACTCCCAGGCTTTTCTCGGGTCTGTTGTGTAGCACCAAGGTCCATTCACATCTCCATCAGGATTCCTGCAATACTGTAACAAAGAATAAGGACACCAGCTATTAACCAGGGAATAAAAAGCCAACCAATTACAGTTTCCAAATAAAATAAAATAAAATAAAATTTGGGAAATACTTTTTGATTTCCTTTCTTACAAGTGATTTCCAATTCCTTTTGTCAAAGTTTGTTTCATTTTTCCATTTGCCCTGTGAGTTTGGAAAAGGATAATAAAAATCAGACTTCTTCAACTGTCTTCAGACAGTAAGCTTTACTAGGGCGATTTTGGATCTCTGAGGTCCCAAAAAGTAGGAGATCTTGACCTTGGATGAAGCTTTCTAAAGCACAGAAAATTTCTACTCCTGCTTTCACTGCAGTTAATAGGAGCAGTAGGATCAATCCTGAGGTCTTTTCGCATCCACTCTGGCTGCATAACTCAGGGACAAGTGAGTATTTTGTATCCTGTTCTGCACAACCTGGTGATGCCTGTGGTGATGCAGGGCTGCAGTGCTCACCCTCATGTGGGTTCTGGTCAGCTGAATCACTCTCTAGGTTTTTCCTGGACGTACTGATCTCTGCTCAGCACAGACACTTCACACAACTGCATGCTACCAGGTATCTTTTCTACTTCCCTTCCCTATCCTGAAATATATCCCAGGTCTTAGAAAAAATGAGAAAATATTTGCCACAAAGAGCCCCTGACAAATGCAAGAACCAAGGATTTATGGCAGGCAGCTTTTTAGAGGGAGTTTCCTCAATCTGAGCTGGAATTCAGTACAGGGTATGTGATGCCATCAAGAATTGACTAAAGCAAGTTCTAAAGTCATCTACCTGGTAAAAAAATAGTTCAAGCTGGCAACATCAAACAAGTTCTTTGTATCACATACAAAGCTTGTCACAAAATAGGCAAATATTGTATATGGGACGTTACAAGTCTAAAGAACTGGTGATGAGTACATTTGTCAGGACTAGGGAGATGAAAGTTAGAAAGGGAGATTGCCTTACAGGATGGTCAGGTACATGTATAGCCCCGAATAATGGGCTGTGGCAGAAGCTGAAGGGCTGAGGGGGAATTACTAGGGGATGAGGGGAGCTACAATCCATCAGCCATCTATCTCAAGGAACTTGCACTGAACATCAGATTCATCACTATCTCACTTGTCCCTGGTACTACTGAAACCTATGACCCCAGGTGTTCTTCCTGTCAGAGGAGACAGAGGTGCTGCCCACAGACCAACTCTGGTTAGACCTCAGTAGTGAGGAGAAGGAAGTGCCCATCTGAAGCCCCTTGGTTGCGCTGCAGAAGCATTCAATAGAGCTTCTGGGCATCTCTGTGTCCCACAGAAGCACACATTGGTCATGTCAGCAAAAATTATCATGATCAGGTTTTTAGACTGAACTGAGGAAAATAAATTAATTAATAAAGACCTGTCACAAAATGCTTACTGAGGGACCCTGAAAAAGACAGGCAAAGCTCAATGACAACAAGTATTGTTGCTTACATTTTTATCCAGGCCTGCATTTGGATGAGTTGTGGGAGTGAAATAGTCGTGGCTATGAGGTGTCTGAGAACTCCACTCTTGACAAGTCCTGCCCCTTGCAGTTTTTGCCACTGTGCCACGGTAGTGTACACCATTTTCATTAATGCAGTCTGTGAAAAGTGAAGAATAGGAAATGGTTGTTAGCTGTGAGACGTTGGGCCACATTTGTACTTGATGGTGGTGAAGCAGGGAGAAATTTGAGGAAATACAACTATAATTTGCAAGTCCTACACAATATGTAGACAAGGAAAGAAGGGCTACATAGTGCCAGTGATGACTAACAATGACATTTTAATTTCCTTGTATTCTAAGAGTTTTCTTCATGATCACAAAAGACATAGATCAAAGAAGCCTACCTTCAGTTGATCCTGCATGGCTCCAGAAATCAGGACTACAATTACCATGCACTCATAAAATGTTTTCCTTGCAGACACTGATATCTGTTCAGTGCCACATTTTACAGTAGGTAAAATGCAGTAACATGTGCTCAGCCAAAATTAACCACCTTCTAACCAGAGAAACGTGTCATAGCAAAAATAAAAAAATTAAAAAATGAAAGCTGCAGTACTCTAACCATCTACTGCATAACAGAGTTGTATCTGAATTGAATCAAAAAAAGCCAGCTGTCCTCTGATGCGAAACGGAACCCTGGAAATGTGAATGCATGGCACAGGAAAAGACTTTTTGGAGCAGTTGCCAGCAAAATGCCATCACTGCTGCATTTTCTGTCATTGCTAGTTGCCCTCCCACAGTAGTGTGGAAACTGGCAGCCATCCTCTTCCTCGTGTTTCCAATATTGTCAGATGTAGCAGGTAAAAGACGTGATATTAGTCTAAAATCTAATTCTTGAAGATGAGTCTAGTCTAAATTAAATTCGTGAAGATGTTTCCATAAAAACCAGCTTGCTGGTTACGAGCATTTCTGGGGAAGCTGAAAGTATTCTCACCAGGCTTAATTTCCAGTGTTGTCTGAGGAGGCTTAGGCACAGTCTGTGGCCCCTGGCCATTACACTTCTTCAGGTCACAATACTCCCACCTCACACGGGGGTCGGTGGTGTAGCACCATGGACGGCTGTCGGCATCCGGGTTTCTGCAGTAATTTTGGCTCAGGCCCCTACAAATGCAAACGTATGATATTCCTATCCATGCCACTGCTCTGGGGAGAGCCCAAAAGAACATTTCAGAAAGCAGATCTGCTACAGAGTTAGCATATATCATTCATCATGTGCATTCTGTCATGGCCAGTTGAAATTGTTTTTCCAGCAGAAAGAAATCAGGACACATATATTTAAATCAGGACACACTGAATATTTAAATATGCCAAATAGTTATTCACTGATTAACACTTATGGTAGAGTATAATTTAAAAATCCAGAGAAGAAAATGAATATATATATAGCAAAGATATAATTTATTGTATTTTTTCAAATAGAGTAATAGCTTTTAAAAAGGAATAGTTTTTTGCATTTTGCAAAAAATAAATGATAAATATTAGGAATAAGAAAACAACCTATCCCTTGCTCAAAGCTCTAATGACATGCAGACTAGGAAGAAAAGACTTAAACTCCGTAATAAATTAATATATAGAAACAGTTCATTTCAGCAAAACGGAAAATTTATGATAACTATTAATTGCTTTAGAAGCAATGCAGAAACACACAGTTAATTCATCTAAAGTATAATAGTGACAACTGTGGTTTCTTTCAAGATGAGGTTAATAAAAAATGTTTCCATGATAAAAAAAGAAGAACAGGAAGGGATTATTTTTATCAAGTACACTCCCATCCCAGTTTTATAATCATTGTTGTGCAATGATCATGCAGACTCAAACAAGTTCATGAAGCATCATTGTCCAATGAAACCTGGAAATGGGAAATACACATACGCATTTGGGAAATTCTCTGCCGTTTTGTTGTGCCGGTGCGGCGACATTGAGCTCCAGGCCTGACATTTCTTTCCCGTGAGAGTGAAAGAAGCTGTGCCACGGTAAGTCACCCCATTGCCCTGATAGCACTCCTCAGCAACTTGAGCCTGCTCAGGCACATCAACAGCTGTAGTGAATAACAGAAACCAGTCTCTTACATCTTAATACTTTGACATTTATGCTCGAGCATAGAAAGACAACAGAAAACAAGCCAGAGTGTTTCATTGACCACCACAGCACACTCTCTGTAAAAGAATCCTTCTCAGACGGTAGATCAAAAGGAAGATTTCAAAAGATGTTTGCAAAAATTTCATTATATGCTAGATTAAAAGCACTTGTACATCAATTTTGCTGTCACACATGGGGATTTATTTCAGCTAACAAGCCAAATAGTTAACATATGGATCAAAAATTTTTCAGGATAGCCGGCTGTGTCTTTGCCACGCACATACATGTGGAACAAGACTACCTTGTGTAAGGAGAATTTTCTTCTCATTCTTTACTATGGAGTCTTGGTTCAGTGCTCTTAAATTTTCTTAGGTTTTGCTTCATATTCAGTTTTTAAGGAACTGGCATGTAAAGCTAACTAACTTTTCCATGGAGCATTTAAAAATTTAGAACTGGAGGTGACCACCACCTGGCAAAATGAAAAGACCTCTGTTACTGCAATATTTCCTGATCTGAGTCAGTAGCTGACTTAAAACCCTCTGCACTTATCCACCAGACTGAGCACACCAGCCTGGGCTCCATATCAGACCCAGGTGTTCAACTAGACATGGCAATGCTGACAGTGACAGCAACAATGCAACTGAGCAGAGTCACACAAGAAATTTCAAAATAAACCACAATGACCCATCCAGTCGTCTCCTGCTCTTACCAGGGGCCTCTGGCTCGGTACTGTCACAGGAGGGGATGTTGCAATATTCCCACCGGGCGGTTGTGTTGGTGGTGTAACACCATGGCCTCTTCTCACCATCGGGATTTCTGCAGTAGTTTTCATCTAGGCCCCTAAAACAGAAAACTTGACTGATGAAAGTCTCTCATGGAAATCTGTCAAAGGTTATGAACAAAAGGAGAATCTCTTGCTGCCTAGTTTGCTGTATTTACTGGTAGGTAACTACTGCTCTCATTCACTGATGCCATCTATTTCATGAAAAATTGCAATTCACGGGTGTTTCGGATGTGCTAAACCAGACACCTGCTTGACTGATGGATGAATTAAGAGATTGTAGTGCTTTGAGGCCAAGAGCAGCAGAAAGAATCTAGGGTGAAATAATCTAGCCCCAAGCAAATACTATAATTATAGCTTTCCTACTCTACATGGTTTCATCTGAGCAACTATACAGTAAAAGAATAAAATGAGGAGGGAAAAAGTCAGTCAAGCAGAGCTTGAAAGTCAGAAGAGGAGACACCAGTATTCAAGAAAAAAGAAGTCAATAAAAAGAAATGTACAAAAAATTGAAAACATTAGATTCAGCAGGTGATGAATGCTGGTGTAACTGAAGAACTTTGCAATATAGATGAAGAAAACGGAAATAATTTTGAGACTTGTTGTTTCTCATGGACACTGAATAAAAGAGGGGTTTCACTTACTGGCAGGGATAGTTTTCAGGAGTGCGAGCGTGTCTGTGGGGAGACTGAGAACTCCAGTGCTGACAGGTATTTCCTGACTCAGTAACAGATATTTTGCCTCGATAGTCTTCTCCTCTTCCTGAGAGACACTGACGTCCTGGTACAGGAGGTGGTGGGGGTGTTGCTGTTACAGAAAAAAGAACTGAAATTAATCAGTGCCTTCTAGATATAGTAAAAAACTAAACCAACAAACCACTCTGAACTTTATAATTAAGTGGGCTTTTTAGATTTCTTAGCAAGTAAGTTCTAAATATCAAATATTTGAAAAGTCCAAAAGGCAGAGAAAAGAACTAAAGATATCCTTCTTAACTTTTCTTTTTCCCATTTTAACTTCTTCACAAGCAGTCAGGCTGCCAGAAGGGCAGTTGCATCTGCCCCTTTACAGCAGCCAGGATACAATATAGGATACAAAAGTCAGGATGTGTAAATGCTAGCAGCCTCATCAGAACAGAGCTGGAAAGTGAGCAAGTGGTAATACTGTGAAGAAAACTGGGGTGCAAGTGTCAGGCCCATCAGTGATACTCACAGGTGCAGGTGTAAAATAGACATACTCTAACTGGTGAGAGACAGCAAGGATGAGGTGTGATGAGAAGTCCCAAGGAAAAGTATAATGGCAAGGACAGGCCTTTAGGGGAAAAGGAAACTGAAAAGGTGGAGAATTGATTTGGAAGAGGGAAACAAAAGCCAAAGTATTTTCAGGAAGAGTGAAATTGCTTAGCATCAAAAGAGGAACATCAGAGGAAACACCAGAAATGTCTGGTCATAGAAAAACCCATCAAGGAAAGGAGATGTGCTCCAGACAAAACCATTAGAAATGCCTATGACAGAAATGTCTAGCCTCAATAAAGCTATCAGAGGTTCATTTCAAAACGCTTAATTTTTTTCTTTGAGATAAAATTCAGCTGTCTTTTATACTTTTCTTTATCTTTGGGACCTTTTCTGTTTGTTATAGATCCTTGCACCACTCTGACTGGAAGAAGTCTGGAAGTCAGACTCACTGCAACGAGGAACGTCACAATAATCCCAGCGTTTAGTTGGACTGGTAGTGAAACACCAGGGCCGAGGTTCACCATCAGGATTACGACAATAATTATTCTTCAGATCCTTCTCTGGAAAACTGAACCAGAAGAATAAGTTTTAAGATATGTTACTAATAGCTGTAACAATTATCCTGTCTGGTGCAAGGTGGTCTTCAGCCCACCACTGATGATAAATAGAGTATCACAGAACCTGACTCACTTTTCTGGGAGGTATCCATGAGAGTGAGGTTTCTGGGCGTCCCAGCGCTGGCACTCAAACCCAGACACTGTTGTTGCAACTACTCCATGGTAGTTTTCTCCACTGCAGTGCATGCACTCTACTGTAGGAACAAGGCAGAATAAGGACAAGAGAGACAGAAAGCCCCTCATGAACTGGTCCATAAACACTCCCACTCATCTCACACGAAGCTCAAGAGCCTGATCAGAGCACAAGGCTGAAGGACAGTTTTTTTGGCAAAGTAAAAGCTTATTTTCCTCTGTAAGACAACTTTAACTAGCTGATTACATTTGTAGCATTACATTAAAAAAAACAATATTATAGACTACAGGTTTTTAAAAGAGCTAAATTGAATCTATTGATACAATTTAAAGTCTGTGCTTTGCTACTGTCACATTTTATTGAGTTTTGCACTAGCAACTGTCATTTGGTTCAATTCTAAATTTAGGATATGTGAATATACCCATATGCCATTTTTTATGTAGGCAAAACCAAAAGACTTTGTATAGCTGTTTTCAGGGTCTTTTGACATCTTCCTTTTTGGTGTTGAAAATGTTTTGGAAAGTTTCGTGTTGAACTAAATTCAAGTTTGAAACAAATGTTCAATTGAAAATAAAAGCATCTGAATAACTTCACATTCTTGAACACATCTTGCAAAAAATGGAAAGAAGTCAGTATGTATATCCTGACCTTCACACTCAGGGATGTTACAGTAGTCAAATCTGGTATCAGGATCTGTTGTGTAACACCAGGGTCCACTTTCATCCCCATCAGGATTTCTGCAGTAGTTTTCCTCCAATCCTGCACTGGGATATTTTTCAGGTGTGTACCTGAAACAGAATTAAATGGGATTGCAGAATAAGGAAAGTGTCCCAGCTGTTCAGCTGAGAGCTCTAAAAATGAAATCTTTATCTGAGGACCATTTTGTAAATGCTGGTCTTCAGAGGGCTCCTAATTGTTACTGTGTGCCATTGCTGAAACATTAGAAGTGCTAAAATGATAGAGTTCAGGAAATATGGTGCCTCTAATGCCAGTCATGCCTTTAATATTTGCATTTACTTTAGCTATTGGTTTCCAGTAGTTATTGCTCGGTCAAGGTACCATGTAACACGTAGTGAACTGTTTCCTCTGGGATGTGATCCCTGGGAGACACAATGGGAACATATTTGCTGAAATGTGAGAGTCCTCTGTAACCTGAACTGAGGGTTACTAAATAGACCCAGTTAGTTATTTTTTATTAAATACAAGAAAGACTGCCTTGTAAATAGTGGATTCACTGATAAAATGATGCACTTCTATCTCATCTGCCACATGTTCTACCCTTGGCCAAGAGAAGAAGTTCTTGCTCTGGTGAGATTACTGAAAATTTCTGATTTCAGCAGAACCAGATGTTTCCCTGTGCAGTGTTTTGTTCATGTAAAGACCATAAAATTTAAATGGGACTGCCAAGGCTGACAGTGTCTCTACTGATCACGGTCTCACTTGAAGAGCACCACCTGGAGGTCTCTGAATGTAGAATATCTAACTCAGATTAGATAATGATCTTCTTTTAGATAGGTATAGAAAAATATTTTATAAGAAGACTTTTAACACCAGACAAATTGCTTAAAAGACTAACTAGCACGTATGTCTGGCTTGACAAGATTTCAAACAAACATATAAACAGATCTGAAAAGACCTTACTTTGGTTTATGTGGGTCATTATCAGCCCACTTCTGGCACTGCACACCTTTCCGAGTTTTGGCCTCTGTTCCTCTGTAATCCACTCCTTTTCCCGCCTTGCATTCTAGAAGATAAACTGAAATGATATGTGCTTAATCAGTATCATGAAAAATCCATTGGATTCTAACATATACAAAACCCATTTTCATGCTAACACACTTAAATATATTTGATCATATTTTGGCTTTCTTACGTTCTCAAAACTAGACAGGTAACATTGTAAAAACTTACTAGTTAGCTCATGTCTAAGTTGTCTTAATTAGGACTGAAAAATGTATTTGAAAGCAAAAAAGTTCCACATCAGAATTCCAGAGAAATAAGTGTAACACAACCCAGTTATTTTGGGAACATGCCATAGTAGATTTAAATAATAAAATATGCTTTTAACATTTAAATAAACACTATAGCAAAACAGAAACACATTCTCTTTTTTACCTGCTATGACATTATTATACTTATGCACAGTAATTAAAATCAAATCTTTAAAGACAGTCACCTGAATTCAGCTGAAGACAAGAAGACAGATTCAGAGATGCACACATATACTATTTTACCAGTTTAAATAAGCAATTCTTTTGAAGTTCATTTAAATTCAGATGACATTTTTTCATTAAAGTTCACCATGAGATGAATGAAATTTAATTAGTTTATGATATGCTGAAACCATTACTTTCTGCTGTTCAATATAAACGGATAGTTGGTTGAATGTATGTGTTATGTATACCTTTGCACTCTTATAATTTGGAACTTAATAGTACTTTCATGAAAAATAGAAAAATAAGGACTGAAAGAATTAACGATGAAATCCTGTCTCTGTATAATACAAAGGGAATTTTAATGCTGATTAAGTCTGGGGGTAGTAGTCTTAAAACATTAAATTGTTTTAAATTAATAATCATTAAATTAAAGGAGAACTGAAAGCTCAATGTTGCAATTTTCTTTCCCAGGAGGTGGGAGCAACCATAACCCCATTGCAGCCTCTAAGATTCTCCTAAGAGACCTGGGCAATCACCTTTCCCAGAACAGAACTGGTGACTGCGAGGGGACAGATGGCTTGCAAGGGGCATCTCTTCCAAGGCACAGCTGAAGGAACTCAGATCTTGGCATATTCCCTCAGAGCTTCTGTATCTGCAGTTTAGGGACAGTCACTGTCGGGCAACATGTCCTCTCGCTCCGAAAACTAAGTAGGAAACTCATTTAACATTTCCCTAGGGAAGCAATCTGTCTTTTAGGTTGTGACCTGGTTTGTCTCAGTGTCTTTAAGTAGTGTCCAAACCGAATACTTGTGGAGACCCAGTTTTACTGCAGTTTTTCTCAGCATCAAAGTCGTAACAAAGCTGACATACAAGAGGAAGATTAACAGAAACCTGGAGAAATAATGCCATTTTACACAGATCTGTCTTGCCCAAAGTGAAAAGGACTAATATTTGAATCCAAAATACGGTTCAGCTTTTCTGAGGGCTGATAGTTTAGAGCTGAATTCATAGATGTACTTTCAAGCATGCTTTTATTTCATATATGTATAGAGGCAAGTTTACTCTAGAAACTTTATCGGGAAGCCATTTGGATCCCTCAAACAATTTTGCAATAAAATAACATTAAACCCCTCAATTACTGAACATTGAATCAGTCAAGTGCTGACTCTTTTTGTTTGTGTAAACTTTTGACCGTTTACATAACCTTTAGGGCTTTTTCTTTCTGATGACAAATGACTAACTTTGATCCCCAAACTCAGTCTGTGTCCCTTGGGTTAACTATTTCCAAACAGATATGTAGGTAACAATTCCCAAATGCAGCTCTAATTCTTATTACTTTTACTATAAGTCAGAGAAGATGAACTTTCTCTTTCATAGCACATACTTTAGAAAACATAACTTTCTATGAAATTGTCCGTTTTGTACTAATTGTCATCCTTTTCTTTGAATACAATGATAAAAAACAACTAGGTCTCAGTAAGCAATTGCTTTGACTGAAAAAATTACTGCAAATAAAAAGATGACCAACACAGAAACCATCTGACATATACACAATAGGCTGTGTTTTTGATGTTTATGATGCCAAGGTCCATCTTTTGGTTTCTGCAGGTAGAAGTGCAATTTTTGGAAATTTTGGTTATGTCAAACAACAGTTTTTCACACTTTTAGTGGTGTGGTTCTGTTATTTCAAGAAACTAAAACACGTCTGTGGCCTCAAAAGATGTAATAAATCCTCAATGGGTACTGCAGGACCAGGTTCTAGCCTCAGTAAATCCAAGGGATGTCTCTAAAATAAACCAAAATCAAAGTCTAGCTCCTGATCACAGTAAGCAAAACCAATATGATTATTTACATATAACTCATTCAGTCTTTTAGCTTTGTTATTTGTTAATTGATTCACTCCATTTTCCTTCTAAATAGGAACTGCAGAAGAATTTTTAGCATCACTTAAACATGATTTATGGAAATTCCCACCCGTTTCTGCGTATAATAAAAGAGCTAATGTTCTAAACATTAAATTACCTACAGAAAAAATGCAGCTGTCCATAGGCTTCAGAAAATATTAGGTTGAAAAGGACCCTCAGTGGTCTTTGGTCCATAGCCCCAGAAATAGCACATTCAGGTTCTAAGGTGGATGAGACTGCTCAGAGCTGTGTACAGTCAATATCTGCAAGGGTGAAGGCTCCACAGCCTCTCTGGGAAATGCGGCCCAGTGTTTACCCAACTTTCTGTGGAAAATTACTTCCTAATATCCTAACAATATCTGAACAAAATCTCATTTGGATGTTCACCTGCAATGCAGCTACAGCTGTTGAACTACTATCTAAAATCTCCTTGCAGCTGCTGTACACACAGCATTGTCCTATCCCACAGGGAGGGATAAGGGCAGATTGACAGAGAAGTAAAGATGCAGTTCTCCAGAGCTCATGGGTATTTACTGTCAAGTTATGATGATTCTTGCCTTTTTCTTAGAAACTGGCCCATCAAAACCACTTCATGATTTTCAGCGGCTGAAAACCTGGTTCATGTTAGCTTTTGATGCACCTTTCTTTACTGAAGGAGACCAAAGTCTTGAGATAACATAGTTTCCAATTTCTGAATATTTTCAAATGTATTAATATTTTTTTCAAATTTACAAATCAGCAAATGGTCAAAGACAATGTTCATGAAGTCATTTAACACACAACAGAAGTAATTCTATTCGAAGTTTACCACATTATCTTATATCTGAATGATCCCTAAGGAGATCTTCTCTCCCTTATATATTACTAAAGTCAGGGAACAGCACAATGAAATTTATGGTACATTAAAAATAAACCACATTCCTTCTTTCCTGTATATAGCAAGAGCTCCATATTTGATAATGTAATTCAAAAATAGTCTTAAAACCCAATTGTTTCCTTCCATCTGGAATAAGGTGATAATTTTTGAAACAGGATAAAAAATTGGATAGCTGCCATTTCTCAGAGACACACTTCCCATTTTCAGAAAGAATTAGAGACCATTTCTGTCAAATAATCCTCATCTATGAGAAAAATATTCATAAATAAAATATGTACAAAAGGGGAATACAAAAATTCACCATGTTAATTAATTATGCCATAAAAATAAGAATAGGATAAAAATGTCACCAAATTAATTAACTGAAGAGTACGAACATCATATAGCAATATAAAAATATTATAAAAACAGATCCTTTTTAGCTGAAGCACAGTCCAATAATATAAAAAATGCATAGGCATACTTCTTTTTTCGTAAAGAACTGCACTTGCTCTTCTGAACACCATCGCTGTTTTGGTGTTCTCAGTCAATGTTAAACACTGTTGGTCTTTACTGGTAAATAAGAAGGCCCTGTTGAAATTAAGAGGAGACAGCAATGTAAGAAACAATAGCTGGATATATGCGTATTTTCCTGAAAACATTTTTGAGTATTCAGTTGTCATTTTATCAAGCACTACAGTTCAGTGATACTTAAGACTGAGAAACTGAGCTCACATTTTCAGTGGTAATTTTCACTTCTAAGTGTTCATATCAAACTTAGGTGGAAATAGAGCTACAAGAACAAATTATAACAAGGAATAAAAGGTTTGTAACCCGCTAGAGGTTCAAGAGACCATGCTGAAGGGGACATGCACAAGGTACCTTGACCTTATTTCAGAAATATTAGTGGTCATTCAAGGACCACAGTATGCAGCAGTTACCAAGGAGCAGGTAAAACACAGTCCAGGACCTTGAATTATTTTGTGGTAACTGTTCTGAATCTTTGTACATGAGGCAGTGTAAACACTTTTTGAGGCATAGCCTTTTATCTTTCCAGCAAGTGCCTACACTGTAAGCTGAAAAACTGAAGCAGATGGTGTAGCCTTTACAGTAGCATCTAAGGAAACCTTCTGACAGGCTAAGCAATTCCTACAGCTGGCTTTTCTGAACTAGGAAAAGATCAGTAGCAGCACGGCATTCAGTGGGTAGGTCCATACCAGGAAAGCAAATACTGACAAAGCACATTCTGCAGCCCTGAGACCAGGTGGCATGGCCCCAGTGTGCCTGTGCTTGTAAATTCACACAGCTTCTTCCTAAAGGAGAGGGATCACATCCGGACTCATTGCTGGCAACCATAGCCATGAGTGGTCTGGAGAGTGCTGGTTGTCCCGGGTCAAAACTACACCGGGGCTGTTGCCCCAATTAAGCCAATTAAGCTGTCAGTTTTGTTAAATTTGTAAGTAGGGAAGTAACTAAGGAGCATGGCCCGATCCACCTCTAAGGCGGGATAACAAGTCTTAAGTACTGATCTGAACAGATTGGTCTGAAGCATTAATGTGAGGATGCTGCAGTGCTGGCCTGGTCTTAAAACTCTGCCTAACATTTACCTTTCTTCCCTCAAATCCTTCCTGCCAGATAGCACCTCTTCTGGCCTGATTGTAATAGATTTCACAGAATTAATTAAGGAGGCAATAACCTGATGTTATTCCAGTGCCAGGTAATGGTAGGCTTAGACCACAGGACAGAAGCTAAGGAATGATACTGTGTCTGAATATGCCTCAAAAGGGAACATTAATTCCCTGAAAACTGTAAATACATAATCTGAATATACAGACTTGACCTCTTTGCCTTCCTCCCTACCCTTCTGAGCAACATGCTACTGAAGCTCTGCCCTCTTTGTAGTTTTCAGAGTGAAGCTGGCTCAAGGGGAATTAGTGGTACTTCACACACTCAGCAAACCCCTGACATCCTTCAGGGTTACACCTTTTTAAAGTAAGTCCCATTTTCCCTTTTGAGTTAAAACACAAAGTTACAAAACACATTTAAGAAGCCAGCACCAGTGTATCCCTGCCTTGAATAAAAGCATTAAATAGAACCAAGTGCTTGAAACAGCACAGCAGACAATCCGTCTGCTGAGTTCAAAAAGGTGTGCTGCAGAAGTGGTAGATCGAGATCTTCTGAAGACTGGAAGAGAAAACCCCTCTGCCCCATATGTGCAGATTGCCTCCTACTGCAGTAATGGATCTCTCTCCTCACTGCCCCAGTTTCCTGCTGTACTGCTGGAGCTCAGTGGGCTCCGAGGCTTTGGCACAGGAGATCCAGAAGCCTTAGGCTCCGAGCAATAGGCTCCGGTGGGGCAGAAGCCTGAGCAGAGACCAATGGTACAGACTCACCAACACCTTTCATGCTTTCTAGCCCCTTGAGCCTGGTTAATGCAAGTGCAGAGAGAGGGCTTGGCTGAAGGTAGAGGTTAGGACCATGAAGGTTTAGGTGGTCATCTCTTTCTCAAAGTAAGTAGAAATTACCTATGTGCAAATTCTAGTAAAATTCAGAATAATGGATTTATCTGCAAGATAGCCAATGCAATGAACATAAACAATGCCATTATTGCTGTCCTAAATTTCCAAGAAATTAATTGTGACTCCTTGTTGCAGCAGAAGTGCAAGTGTCTTGACAAAACCATGTCAAGTTGGTTTGCAGCGTGTCAAGCTGTGCATCAAGATATGGTAAAGTTTTTCAATAAAAATTCAACATAACTTTCTGAATTTCTCTATTTCTTCTGTCTTCATCTATATGTCCCAGGCATTCTGTTTCTACACATTTTTTGTTTTTCCAGCAAACCTCAAACCCACACATAGTCACAAGGACACCCTTGAAAGTACATACTGCTGATAAAAAAGGCATATTGTTCCATCACCTCCAGGAAAAGTTGTATGTGGGAACCAGTAAAAACTACCTGCAAGCAAACTTTTCTTCATTTTCGCATTTCTCCGCACATTCTTCTTCACTATGTGCTCTATAAACTTGCTTCATTGGGTTGAGCAACCAAGCTCCCTCTGTTTTCACATAGCGGTCTAGGATGCTTCCTTGCACTAAAAGGAAAAAGATAGAAAGCAGTGAAAGTGGGAATGATTATTTGATTTATTTCAAACTCTCCTGTTAAATTTTGTCACCTAGTTGTGTAGCATCATCATTTAATTGCTGGATTAATTGGGTTAATGGTGACAAAATATGGATAAATCTAAAATGCCTTCCTGGTATAGTAAAAGGTAGCATCACTGAAAAAACAGTGTAAGGCAGGACAGAGAAATGGCTTGGACAGTGCTTTGTATCATACTGAAAGTCATAACAAGTAACACAAACCTATGGTGTAAAGTGATGGGAGCACAGAAGACAACTCAAGGAGGAAAAAAAGTCAGATGTTTCAGAAAGAAAATATTGGCCATGCATGCTTTGGAGAAAGTGGAGAAATGTGACTCAAGAAAGATGTGAAACGTTGTTTGTCCATTGCTGTCCATCTATCCACCTGGAATGACTTCAGATTTATCAGTCACCTCCTTTCAAAGGCTCCTACTCTTCCAGGAAATAAACTGTCTTCAGTCACTGGGGTTGTCAGATGTTCAATTTGTCATTTTTGTAATAGCCCAGTACTGAACTTACTTAATAATCAAGGTAGCAGCTGTTGCCCTCCGTTGCAATGAATTAACACACAACACTAAACTGGTAAATAAATTCACCTAACAACCTGTGGGCTACAGCTGTGTGTCAAACACAGAGGATACTAAAAAGTACAACTATGTTTAATGGTAAACTCAAAAAATGTTCAAGAACAGTCCTCCTTGTAAAGGACTGTCATTTAGTATTTTCCTGCCACAGCTATGCAATCTCTGAATTAGTGCACAGCACTGTGACTTTCTCGACTTCCAGCTGCAGGGTCATGGAGTTGCACGAGTCCTGTGATTTTTACAGTTTCTTTATCAGAGGAGCATATGACTCTTCTAATGAACATTTGGCTCTGGGAGCTATGTGTTCTGCAGGGTTTCAACCCCAAACAGACACCCTGGCCCCTGGTCATTGCAGGACATCTCAGTCCTGCTCTGTGTTTTTGTGCCTGACCGTATGCAATTGCTGAATAAAAGGCAGACAGGGGATGAACTAGACCATGACTGGCATCTCAGGAATAACAGCTGTGCTGCAGAGAGAAACTTATTCACTTTCTCTGACCCCTGTCTGTCTCAGCCACAGCCCAGCACCAGCAGGAGGGACAAAAAGCCTCCTTGTCCCACTCAGACCCATGGGGGCTTCACGGAGTTGTTCAGTGGTGTCTTTCCAGCTGAGAAAGGCAACAGCCCCTGCCTTTACTGAGTAACACTCTTCAGTGTGAAGCAGGCTCGTATGCATCCTGGCATTAAATAACCTGAGAGGTAGTTCAGCCTACAGTTGGGTATTTTCTTAAAGATCATTTTGCATCTACAAGGTGAAGCTGATAAAATAGGGATAAAAGGCAAACTATGCTTCCTCTCATACAATTGCAAAAGCAGAGAAGTTACTGCAGGGGTTTTTCTGCCTGTAGACTAGGGAAGAGTTCATCCCTAAGGATTGACAGTTACTTTAACAGTATGAATGGAATAAGAGGATAGCTGCTGGAAAAGGATAAGTGAAAAAGAATACAATGAAATTTCATGTGACAGGCAGAGGAATCACTGATTCCACTAGTTATTTTAAAACAAAAACATTGAGAAGAAATGAGTTTTGAGAGAAAACATTAAACTAGGTTAAGGCAATATCATAGGGATGCTGCAATGCTCTCCACAAGAAAAAGAAAAACAAGTAAAGAATTCCTATTATGGTACAGCTTCCATGAAAACTTAATTTTGTTCCGTTTCGACATTTAGCAATAATATTGTCATTATTATTGCAGCATTTTAGTTTAGAAATATTGACAGGGTCATAAAAATATTTCCCCTCCTTTCTGTTCCATTTATGTGGCATGGCATAATACTTTAAGAAAAAAAAAAAGGAAAATATGCAATCGGAATAAAAATGCAGTAAAATTTATAGCTATCATTTTCCCTACATCTATGGTATTTTACAGTCTCAGAAAGATGTATAACTATCTTATTCAGAAATGCAAATATTTACTACCATTTGATAAAGGATTTGCAAACAAAAGTATAGTATTTCAGATAAAAGCCCAAATTGTATATTTTCCTCCCCAATATANCAGACACCCTGGCCCCTGGTCATTGCAGGACATCTCAGTCCTGCTCTGTGTTTTTGTGCCTGACCGTATGCAATTGCTGAATAAAAGGCAGACAGGGGATGAACTAGACCATGACTGGCATCTCAGGAATAACAGCTGTGCTGCAGAGAGAAACTTATTCACTTTCTCTGACCCCTGTCTGTCTCAGCCACAGCCCAGCACCAGCAGGAGGGACAAAAAGCCTCCTTGTCCCACTCAGACCCATGGGGGCTTCACGGAGTTGTTCAGTGGTGTCTTTCCAGCTGAGAAAGGCAACAGCCCCTGCCTTTACTGAGTAACACTCTTCAGTGTGAAGCAGGCTCGTATGCATCCTGGCATTAAATAACCTGAGAGGTAGTTCAGCCTACAGTTGGGTATTTTCTTAAAGATCATTTTGCATCTACAAGGTGAAGCTGATAAAATAGGGATAAAAGGCAAACTATGCTTCCTCTCATACAATTGCAAAAGCAGAGAAGTTACTGCAGGGGTTTTTCTGCCTGTAGACTAGGGAAGAGTTCATCCCTAAGGATTGACAGTTACTTTAACAGTATGAATGGAATAAGAGGATAGCTGCTGGAAAAGGATAAGTGAAAAAGAATACAATGAAATTTCATGTGACAGGCAGAGGAATCACTGATTCCACTAGTTATTTTAAAACAAAAACATTGAGAAGAAATGAGTTTTGAGAGAAAACATTAAACTAGGTTAAGGCAATATCATAGGGATGCTGCAATGCTCTCCACAAGAAAAAGAAAAACAAGTAAAGAATTCCTATTATGGTACAGCTTCCATGAAAACTTAATTTTGTTCCGTTTCGACATTTAGCAATAATATTGTCATTATTATTGCAGCATTTTAGTTTAGAAATATTGACAGGGTCATAAAAATATTTCCCCTCCTTTCTGTTCCATTTATGTGGCATGGCATAATACTTTAAGAAAAAAAAAAAGGAAAATATGCAATCGGAATAAAAATGCAGTAAAATTTATAGCTATCATTTTCCCTACATCTATGGTATTTTACAGTCTCAGAAAGATGTATAACTATCTTATTCAGAAATGCAAATATTTACTACCATTTGATAAAGGATTTGCAAACAAAAGTATAGTATTTCAGATAAAAGCCCAAATTGTATATTTTCCTCCCCAATATAAAATTCTTACTTAATTGAGAAAAGTATTTTATTTGACTGAGGCTGTTCATTCGCAAAAACAATGCTTAAAAACTAGAATTTAAACTAGGATAAAAATTCTTAGCATTAAATAACAGATTTTTTTTATGCTGGGGCATGTCTCTAATATTTCCAGCTAAAATCTACCCATACATTTCTTAACTGTTACCTTTCTTTATGTTTTAAAACTACACATGTAAAATGTTTGTTTATTTTATTGCATTTTTATATATGCATTAGCACATTCATAACTGTATTTTTTACTGCAATCATAACATAATGTGTGGTTATACAGATGCCTGCAAGAAGATGTGTGGTCTGAATCTCAGTTCATTGGATTTTAAGGTTTTTAGGACAGATAACATTCATATATACGAAACCCATATAAATATATCTAAAGAATCCTATTCAGTTCTTGTGTGTTAAAAATTTTTCATACCATCTTCCACAAAAATATCTTTTCATACCAAAAATATTGCAGAAACTAACACTGATCAAATTTGGTCTCCCTATCACATGGAATGAAAAATTCACTGTTAAGAATGTGGTTATGAAAAGACTGAAACTGTGGTGTGTAGAACAAACTTTCCTTCCCTTTGTGATTCTGTTTTGCACAAGCATTAACAAATTTTAAAGCAATCAAAATAATGATCACAGTAGCTGGCAGTAACATAGAAAAAAAATCCCCAAACCTAAGATAAAAGGCTGCTGAAACCAGAGAGAGGCATGTCTTTGTACAAGCCTTTGGCATGCTGCTTCCCAAGGGTGCCCCCATCCCTGGCCATGGGAAATGTTTGCTGGGAGCCATTGGTTGCCCATGAAGACACCAAGGCTGCTGCTTTTCTGATGTCTCTTATGAACACAACCCTGGAGCAACCACAGCTCTCCCTCCATTCAGCAGCAGCTCTTGCTGGCCAGCAAGCCCCAAATCCATCGTTGCCCAGGGAAGTTGTGACGCAGGGATTTGGGGACCTACCTTCACCACATGGAGCTTGTAAGTGTTCGGCTCCAGTCTGACCTAGGCAAGCAGAAGGCAAAGGACTCTTACCTGAGCTGAGGAAGAACAGAAGGAGAAAGGCAGCTTTGCTAATCCCCATTTTGGTCCAGCTGGGGGGTGCTGGAAGTTGTGTGTGTCGGTGCTCAAAGTTTTATTGACTCGCACTGGAGTGAGGCAGCATCAAACAAACAAGGCAGGAGGATTAAGTTAATCATTCTCCCATGCTGTTCCCTCTTTGCCGTGATGTGGCCGTTCAAACAACCTTGAATTGGATGGATTACCAAATCAGATTCAATCATTTCTACTGGATGCTATTAAATGAGAAAGCACTTTCTTGTTTTACAGGATATGTTTTGTTCTAAAATGGTTAGGTCTTTCTCTACTAGAGAAAAGACAGAAATAATGTTGCTGGAAAGCATGGGCAATCATGTGTCAGGGCAGAATGTGAATTTCTCTTGACACTAGAGTCCCAGTAGCAAATTCAGCCATGCATACCTGTATTGATTTATAAGGAGCAACTTCTATTTAATCTCTTGGTAAGCATGATTATAAGATTCAGATAATACTAACTCTGTAAAATAGTTTAATTTTACTTCTTTATTAAAGAATTCCTTTTCTGCTGCCTCCTTGACCTTTTTTTTTCTTCCATTTGGGAGTAGGACTTAATTTTAATTTCATTTAAATTTTACATTTAAGAGGCTACTCTAAAACTTAAACATTAGGTTTAAGAACCATAGGTAGCAATTGAGTGTTCTTCCTTATCAGACATTTAACCTCACACTCATGCACAAACTCATCCAGTGAGGGTGTCAGACTTTGCTCATCTGTGAGTTATCCTGATTTCAACATCAGCTCACTCTGCATTTCCCAAGTAGCTTCTACCTCAGAAAAGTCACACTGCAGCACCATTTCATGGCTTCTCTTGCATGTTAACTCTCTGGTGTTGCTTCAAAACAACTTATTGAATCAAATGTGCTAATGAGTCACCAGAGGCAGGAGCAGGATGAGTATTTGGATGGGGAGAACAGACTTGAATGGACACCGCTGGATCGTGCAATTCAGTCTTCTGCAACTGAGGGCCAAAAGTTTGAAGGAATCATGAGTTGCTTCTAAAAACCAATGAGGCTACCCACTTCTACATCATCCTGCTTGCATTAAGTAGAAGCTACATTGTACTGAGGGCTTGGGATAAAGCTAGGAGTGCAGGAGCAAATATGTGAGAGAGGCATTCCAGCACGTGAACCAGAGTAGCTTCTATTTTACTGATTATGTGAAAAATTTAAAGCTGATCCTGCCTGTGGTCCTATGGTATTTTTCTCCTGTAGGGTAGTATACTACTATGTTATTTGGTTGTTTTCTGTTCTTGAATCTGTTTTAATGCAATTTGTGAACAACAGCAAAGCATGGGATATCTGTAGAGACTTGGGATACCACTGATGTTGGTCCAGGGGAACAAAGCAGATGGGCTAGGGAGAGGAGCCGGTTGGAGATGGACTCAGCTCAGGGAAACATCTGAAGGGTGACAGGGAGAATGGGTCAGATATAGTGCAATTGTATGTGGGATCGGGCTTATCAGATTTTAGGAACAGGTATTCACTGGGAAAGAAGGGTAAAACAAAGGAGCAGTAGGCTCCAAAACCAAGTAGGCTTTACTAGCAAGCAGGCTTTTGAGAGCTATTCAATCCTGGTTTAGCCTCACATGTTTTTAACAATCTTAACCCCATTTTCAATTCTTGCTCCAGATCCTGGCTTCCCTCTCTCCTGCTCTATACCCCCTGACTCCCTGGCCACAAACAGCATCTGCTCACCAATCCCTGTGCCTCCTTCCCATCAGATATTATCTGATAGTGGGTTTTTTACCTTACTCCAATGCAAAATTTGTTTTCTGCTCAGCCCTGCCCTCCCCAGTAACTTTGGCACCTTCCCCATTTTACTATACACCCCATTTCCACTGAGGTAGTCATTGGGTTACTGTGTTATGGTGCACATCTGGTGGTAAAAATCTACGAAAAAAGCTGCAGAAGAGGGTGAGTGCAGCTTTTTCTGCTGCATGGAGAGGCTTGAAAGGCTGTGAGTCTTAACTGAGTTTGTAGAACTCATCAATAAACACTATGTGTTAGAGATTTTAATCAGATTAGCTCTTCTGACTTCCTTTCAAAACCAAAGAAGCTAATTGTGGTAGCCGAAGGTTTGTTAACACATGTCCAGGATAGTTTGGGAAAATTTGCATGTATCATGTAAGCAAATGCTTTTGCAAGCTTTCCTCCTTTTAAAGGCCTACATATACTCCTTCAGAATCTACACTCCTTCCTTTCAGTCTATAGTTGTTGCCAGTTTTAGGCTTGGCTCTTGTTCTTCTCTCAATCTCATTGCCTCAAATCTGACTAAAATGCACCTACACTGGTGTGGATGCTCTGAAGAAAGGAAAGAATACTCATATTGCCATTTCATTCAAAGATGGCAATGCAGATTTGAAGAAATCTTATTAATCTCTGCCTAAAGGAATCTGATCCTGGAAAACTGGACTTGAGAATGTTGTCAGCAATTGTTCCTGGTACAAAAATGGTCATTCTATAAGATTTCCACAAGAAAATGACAAAACAGAGGTGTCTTTCATCTGCCATACTGGCACTCCTCACTGTTGTCTTGTGACAAGGATGTGACCTGTTAAGACATTATGTTTGAAAGGATGTCTTGTAAACTGTTGATTTATCCTTTTGTGCCTTTCCTTCTTTCCTCTTTCCCCCCACAGATCCACACAGTATCTAAATCTCTCTCCACTTCTGGTCTTGTGGTGTTTGTTCTCATTTATTTGATCACTGTGAGGCCCACCTGTAGGTGGAAGTTTATCAGATCTTATTTCAGAGACAGGGTACATTAGTTAGCACAGTGGTTAAAATATAAACAACAGTAGGAGGCTTTTTAAATAGAAGTTGACCCTTGAAATTGGTTTACTGTAAGTTCAGAAAAATCCCCCCACAAAAGAAATTACAAACAATGTCAGAATACAGAGCACAGTTTTTTGAATAAATTTACTTAAACATAAAGTCTCTAAATTTCAGAATCAGAAAATGTCAGAAAACAGACACTTAGATAGCACTTACTTGCTAAGAGGAAAGAACCAAAGGAAAGATTTAGTTATCTTTGAATATCTTCAAAGGAAGGGAAAATTTCAAAAGGCATCTCTAAGGCATTGCACATCCACAAGACTGGGGTGAGCATGAAGTAAAGGAGTTCATGTAGTTGCTTCAAAGAGCAATGCCATGACATAGGGCCATGAACAACTGGGAAATAAGGAAGGTATTTTTATTTCTTTTCAGACACAATCAGAAAAAGCAAGAGTTACATTGCCCTATTCCCAGAGCCAGAGGCAACTTTGGGCAGCAACCCCAGATGGACAGTGTGGATGGCTTCTAACAGCAGGGGCTGCTGAATGTAAGGTAGGGAGGAGTTTGGGAGGGGGAAGGGTAGTCAAGTTAAAAATAAATTCTGTCTTTGCTCTGCACATGAAAGAACATAGAGGGCAGAAGACCTGGTAGATAAACTCATCTCTGCAATTTCTGGCCGCAGATGCTAATGGATCCAAGGAAAGGAAGGACAATAAGGACATACAGAGAAGATGTTTTTCCAGTAGTGAAAGCTTCCATCTTTGAAATGTTCTTTTGTTCTGGCTGCTGCAAAATGTAAGAAACCAGCAGAATAAAGTCAGATAAATGAGAAGTTAGGAGGTGAGCAAACTGAGTGTCATCTTTACTGTAGAAAGATCTAAAGAATTACTTACTGAAGTTTCTGCATTGCTGAAAAAGTGTCTGGAAATACAGAGACTGTGCAATTGCCTTTAACAGAGGTGTGGAGAGCATTAAAGCCATGGAGAATCTGACAGCTAGCACTTACCACACAGTGTGCTGCAAGTGTTTGCACATGAGGGACAACTGCATCACCTCGCTGCTAGGCAAGAGGGTAAAATCATTCTTCATTTTCTGGACAGAGAACATCAGAGAAACCACATCTACGCTAAAGGATTGTGGACAGCAGAGTGACCCTGCGTGCAGATTTGAGTCCTGCTTGAGTGCCCCAGCATGCAACAACCAGCACTAGCGCTGCCTTGGGAAGTGGTTCAGCAAAACTGCTGTGGTGATCTGCTGTAGCCTACTCCACGTTTCTGTTAGGGGGAGCACACCCAAACTTGTTCTTCCTTGATTTCTTTATTTTCCTGCTGTACTGCTGTCACCACCCTGACTGGTACCCACTCTTTACATGTAGGGTGGCACAACACAAACAGAGAAGCAGCACATAACAGGGCCTGAAATGCCCTAATGTCTGATTTTCTTTTCAGTTCTGTGCTCTTCTTGGAAGAGTGTGTAAGAAAGTGAGAATCTGTTCGTGTTCAGGCTCCTCCAAGACTGGTGCAGGCCAGGTCATGGCTGCACTTTTTTGTGTTTAGCAGGCAAGCAGTTCCTGTCTCTGCTCTTCCAAGTCACAGGATTCAGCTGTGAGCTGTGTTCTGGAGTCCATGCAGAGGGAGGGTTGTTGAACTCTTATCAGTCCTTCCTCTCGCACCTAATGGTGCAACTTAACCCTTTGACTACTCTGTTCAAAATGTTTAGAGTTACTGTGGAGTCCTTGGATGAGGGTAAGGGCAATTTGGCAGCGGAATGTGGAAGAGAAAACGAAGAAAATAAGCATAACCATTATTCCACTTCTGGTTAGAAAAGCAGAGGAGAGACTGTGTGGAGAGATTTTGCATGTTACCCAACAGTTGTCCAAGTGCTTCCAAAGACCCCTGCAAATGCCTGCTATTTGTAAGGTGCTGTTCTGGTCTTTCTCTACACACTTAGGCAGTTATATACAATGATCAGTGCTGCAGTGTTTTGCCTACTGATGGTTCCAGCTAGTGATGAAATCAACTGCCTAGAAATGTCACTGAAATAAGATGAATGTTTATAGTTCCTTACTTTTGTGATAGTTTCAGAAAAGAGGGACAAGCCACCTCCATTTTCCACAAAAAGGGTATATTGAAATTTCCAAGTGCATTTTCTGCTTGTCATTTCAATATAGGTTTATTTCCATGCTTGTTCTTGGCTCATTAACTTGCACAAAGGAGGGATGTTCTAACCAGTTTAATCTTATTGAAAGTAAGTGTTAAAAGGGTAAGGCAGCAAATTATGTTGATATTCCATTCAGGGCTGTGTGGAATGGGATCACTGCCCTGAAGACACTTGAATCAGTGAGATTTTCAACAATATGTCAGCAAGGTGAGATTATTACCTTCAGGTTTAGTTTAATATTTTGACAAATTGCATGGGGCGGGGGGGTGGTGCATATGTATGAGTGTGTTTATGTGTGTGAATATAATCTACTACAACATCTTTGTTTACAAACAGTTAATAAAAGTGTTTATGACGGTTCCAGTTTAATGGATGCTGTATAAAATTCCTCTATTCTTTAACCATTTTATGTCCCTATGCAAAAAGACCTTGTCATTGTATTTCACAGCTTGTATTTGCTGAAGACAGCATTGGAAAAGCTGCTTGGTTCTTTTTTTCCTGACTCTCATGTAAACTCCCAAGGTGAGATTGGGAAATTTTCCATTAGAAATCATGAAAAATTTGCTGATCAGCTTTATCTTTTGCTCCTATCATATTTTAATTCAAAGTAAATTTCTGAAAGATATGCCACTTACATGTGCTGTGTGTCCCAAAGACTGTAGCATATCGTGTTCTATTTTTGGCATTGAAAGTACAGAAATATAAGAGTCATCACAGTGGGGAGGAAGGTAAAAACTTAAACAGATGATGCTGCCAGCAACTGGAATTATCTTCATAACTTTTTCCAAACTTGTTTTTCAAACTCTGCAACACCTTCCCTAGTTACAAACTACCCATTAGTCTTCTGACATCTTGTGTAAGAGACCTTCTTGAAAAAAAAATACTTTTCTAGCACTTAAAAAGCTCTGGAGTGTTGCAGTTATCTACAGGCTTAAGATACAGGAAATCAAAAAAATCCAGTGTGACAGAATTTGAAAATGTGACAGAATAAGGACATAGGGATCACCAAAGCAGACCCAGAGAGATGAAATGAGGAGGGTGGTACTTGTGTGCCAAGGATGCAGAGTCCCACCTGATAACAAAGTGCTGGTGTTATCATCAGAATTAGGGTCCAAGTTCCTACATTCTATGACAATGTATTGACACACTCCTAATAGTAATGGCACAGTCCTAGTAGTCAACTGTAAATATGAAAAAATATTTATTATTTAGGCATATCAAAAGACTGGAAAATGCAGGAAACCTTGCCAGAAGTATCACTAGGTGTCTGAATTAGGATAGATGACATAGTAAATCAATAATTCCCATGCTGCAAGAGAGAAGATAAAACTGCAGCCATTTTCTCAGAGAAAATAATGCAAGATTTCCAGACTGTATTCTCACAAAAGCTAAAAAAATGTCCCAAGTCACAAAATGACACACAGAAAAGACTCAAATAACTCTGGAATCAAGTCAAAGAAGATTCACAGAATATTGCAGAGTGAAGGCCTGACAGTTTTTAGCTCCTGAGAACATCCTGTAGCAAGAGGATGGACTGTTAATGAGTCACACGGATTTCTGGGCAAGAAACCTGATTTCCAAATGTGATGTTTAATAACACGAAAATTGTTATACTGACAGTCACCCCAAATCTAACCAAAGAGCATTGAGAGGTACAATGACAAAAGTGCCCAAGGAGAGTAGCCTTTTTTAAACTTTAAAATCAAGAACAATAGCCTTTGGTTTACATGAACCAGCAGCAGCATTTCAGTGACAAACACGTGGGGTTGTTGGGCTCCATGGGGAGTACGCTGCATGGCTGTCCTGCTGTGATCTGTGCCTTACAGGCACACTGTCCAAAGCCTCTGCAGGCAACAGCATCACCTAGGGGGGCAGATCCCCAGCAGGCACAGTTCAGCATCTGCTAGCGAAAGACAGTATCAAATACCAGAAATTTCCATTAGACAGTGCCACAGGACCTGCAGAATGTCTCACAGGAACCAAAAGAAACAGGAACAATTTTTGGGTCTGGCCGGTTATTACAGAGATTTGGTGTCAATGTTTTTTTAAAGAACAGCACTACTGGCAGAACTTTCAAAGCCAACAGTACATGGGGGATAGAAAGCAAGTGCCAGATGGCAGCAAGCCCTTTGTGTGCTCTGGGAAATGTGCTCAACAGGTTGTGAAAGCATCCAAAGTTACTGAGCATGAAGCGCAAGAAAAGCCTTTAGGGCTTTAGTACAACAGGAGAACCAGGGGGACACACACTGAGTAATATACTTGAGCAAGGGGAGCTGGTTTTGAGTTCACATTTCAGGTTGTTCTCTGACCTTGTCTCACTGGCTGATTAGTGAGGGAAATGCTAACAGCAGGCTGCAGAAGTGGCTGTAGGCTGAAGCACGGTCTCCTGTAACAGCCTGTTCAGATGATCATATAGAAAAAAGTGGAAGAGAGCCACCACCATTTCCAGGTCCCCTGGGTGAGACTACAGGGGTCTGTGGTAGTGTGAGAAACTCCACACTAAGGGTCACATGCTCTAAGAAGGTAGCCTGTTCTTAGGGCTGTGGTGGGGATACAGAACTAAGGGCAGACTGAATGGAAGGAGAGCAGTGGCAGTCCTTTTCCATTGCTCTGGGCGGCATCCAGGCCAGATTCCATGGCTCTGGGAGGCTTGATTAACCTGTGGGTGCTTCTTTCTCCATTTCCCTGCAGGAGAGTTAGCCCAGATTTACACCGATTTGAACTCTTTCAAATATAAGGCATTTTCCAGACAAGCAAGATTTTGTGAAACCAAGGTTGAATTTTCCCAAAATATAGTTTATTTAGATGTGGGATTCTGTCTCTGCTCCCCCTCCCCTGCTGATTTTGTGACCAAGCTGCATGACATGGCAGGGCTCTCTTTCCACCTGCGTAAATGCAAAAATGGTGTGTTGATTTTTCCATCCTAATAGACTTCAGAAGAAATCTAGCCTGTAGCATTTTTTTTTTGGCGGTGATCACCAGAAGATAGGAAGTAGCTGCCACCATGTGGCAAACTGAACAAAAAAAAAAAGAGAAAAAATTGCAAGGTAAGAGAGTGGAGAAAGGTGAGAGGAAAGCCAGTAATTACTGTCTGTGCAAGAGGAAAGTGTTTCTTTATAATGCTGATGATTTACACTAATTTTAGATTGACTATTCTTATATTTATTTTCATAGCATCAATTTTGTTGCTAAATGACATGAGAAGGGGAAGAAAGTACAGCAACCTCTGTGGAAGCTTTATAGTAAAACTCAGAGAAAGGGACATGGTTTGTTCTTTTTTTTTTTTTTTTTTTTTTTTTTTTTTTTTTTTTACTATTCCATGGATGCACATAAAAAGGAGAATCCTTGTTTTGTTTTACAGATAGATTATTAAAAAGGTGGGTCCGGCAAATGGGGTGGGAAGGGCATCTCTTGCATATAGCTCAGCAAGGCCAAATGTGCATGTGGGAGTTGGGACTGAATGAGGACAGATACCAGCACATCACTGCTGGAAACTGCAGGGATGAGGAATTGCCTCCTGCTGCAGCAAAAGCTGGTCAAAGACAACTGGGTATTTTCACTCACAGGTGGAGTGAGAGCTCGGCAGCAGGACACCACAGGCTGGATTTTTAATGCTAGACTGTGAGCAAGATTTGTGAACACCTTATCTGCAGTAGAACTATTAAAGTATCACCCAAGTTAAAAAATGGCCACTTGTTTGCTGACAACAGTAATTCTTACTCAATAAACCAGTGGAAGGATGGAAAGAAATGAACCTTAATAAAATACTGAAGAATAAAATATCCCACAGATATAAACAATAATGTTTTAAAAGGTAGCCTTGAAGACTTTGAAAAAAAGAGTTGTAAGAATCTATCGAAGAACTACAAACTAAAGTCTCCAAACTGACCTGATAAAAAGCCCAACCCTTTAGAAGAAAGGATACCCGATGAACCACATTAACAATTACATTCTGAAACAAAGCAAGCACATTTTAAAGAATAAATACTTTTCTGAAAAAAATATTGTGGGAATTATTCTACAAATAAAATACTATTAACCACAGGACACAATAGGGATATTCAGGAGATCCATTTCTCTGTATGAAAGTTTATTGTATAGCTAATAAACAGCACAGAAGGAAAACAATTTAATTAAAACATATGCAAAGATGCACTAACCATACAAGGGGAACGACAATATTTTGAAAAGTTAAAAAGCAACGATGCTGCACTTAGTTACAGACAAATTCTAGCTCCAATATCCAACGCTTCCAGAACACTGCAGAAAAATTAGACTTAATGACACGTGCTGTTACACTGCCATCCTGTGGCGAAGTAGCAGAAGTTTTCTGAGAACATGGTTTTCCAAATGATAACCTGCTTTCAAAAAGACTTAGCATTCTAATTCTGAGGACAAGAAAAACATCAGTTGAGATTTAGCTATACCTCAGGAGATGTTGCTCAAGAAACACTAACACTGAAAACACAAAAAAATTTTTCTTCAGTGGGTTCATGACCTCATTGTCTGGACACAGTTTGAACCTGTGGCTTCTGAAACCTAGTTTTCTGGCAGTTAAACCAAATGAGTTTACCTTCTTTTCCTCATGTTGCAAAATAAATTGATATTCTAGCACGTTGAACATATTGGTACACAATCTGATATACAAGGGAGCATTCATGTGACTTTCCTAATAACTCCAGCCCATTTAAAATGAAAAATAAAATTACTTATTAAAAATTTAGGAGTCTTATGTTTCCTGTTAATACCAGATCCCTAGGATTGTGCCACTTCAAAATTCCAGCCTTGCTTCAAGTCTCTGCATTAATACAATGACTAAGACTTGATTTCTTTAAAACATTTTAAAGTCCTATACTGGAAACATGTTCAAAAAAGAAAGAAGAAAGTAGGTATCTTTAAATGTTTTGCTGAATTTTAATATAAGATTTTTTTGCTTTTGGCCTACAAGTAAAAACTGTAGTAGACTGTAAAAAAACTTTTCTGTATTACAGAATGTTAGCTTTGGGGGAACTGCCACCCATAAGAAATTGATAATACACAAGAAAAAAAAAATCCGTGGACATAATTGGTCTTCTACCTACTCTGGAGAAAACTTTGAGAAGGTAAATATGACTCAACAAAGCCAATGAGGATAAAGAACGTTCTTAAACTCTGTTCTGAGAAAGGATTGCTTACATGCCCCCCTGAACTAAGGGCATCCACTTCAGGACTAGGAGACAAGTCAAAGATTGAACTAACATGAAAATCTTTTCAGTTCAAAGAATTTTAGATCTCTGAGAAGCTGCCACAGAAATTCAGATTGCCAAATAAACACATACAGACATTTCTAGTGGCAATATCCACATATTTGGGGCACACCAGCTTTCCAGCATAGTTAGTCCTTATGACTTCCTTTCAAAGCACTAGAAGTTTATCATGCAAGATACAATAATCTCAGGATGTACAATATCTTGCAAAATTAGTCTCTAATTATTAAAGAAATTGATGATTGACTTTAACTTATTGATGCTTCTTTTTCTTATCAATATTACAAATTTAAAATTCTTCATTCAGTTCCCCCAAATCAAGCTTCAAATTATGTCAAGCAGTCATATCGTTTGCTCAGAATACCAAATACCACAAACCCGATTATATTTTGCTATTAAGAGAAAATAACCCACTGATCAGTTAAACAATTAACTTCTGCCAAAATATCACTGTATGTTTAGAACTCTCCGAGTTATCCAGCCCCAGATCTTGTTCCTATTTTGTACACTCGAGTGACACCTAGAGGTTGTCCCTGCATGTGACAGATTTTACCTTTTGTCGAATGTTAAGCTCTGACAAGAAGCTTGATCCATTCATCATCATGGAATTCCTGAGGGATTTTCAGAATGCATCTGATGTTCACAAACTGTTTACCTGTACGCTACAATTTTTCAGCTTATTTCATGTCCCTTTCTACTTTTCATACATCCCAAATGTAAGATAATGGAAAGCCTTCTCTATACAAGCCCCTACAACTGAAAAATCAGGTGAACACAGTGAGCACATGCTTTTGAATCCATTGAAAAAATCCATGCATCCATAGTTACTGTTCCATCTTTTTCAGAAGTCTTGCTTTTCTTCTTCTAGCAGAATAGGAATTGCACACTTGTCTCTGCTTATGAACAGGATGTTGATGTATGCTTTCTTTTCTTTGGTCTGTTCCACAGCCATCAAAGTACAGACAAAACTCATCCTGTTATTTTGGGGACTGTACAGGTTCCCCTGGATACTTTAGGTGCTGCTCCTGACTTCCATTGCTTTTGCAATTATGAGTAAAGTCCAAATATTGAAAAAACAATTTCACTGTCAGGAAATGGAAAAAAATATATTCATGACACTGACACAGGAATATACATTGCAACACCTATAGCTGTAATGAAATTGTGATTAGCAGCCTCAGGAAGTGCTTCATATCAGCAGGTCACGTTATGCTCTGCACAAAGTACATCAGAAGAACTGTAGGCAGGCCGTAGGACCTCATAAGAAGTAACACGGGGCAAAAAAGTCTTCTTGAGATCAGCACATCAAACCTTGGCTTACAGTAGCTTTCCATATGTAACATTCTTAACTCCAGAATAGTGATTTTTAACTAGTCCAGGATGAAAACAACAAATTTAACATAGACTTATTGGTTTTATCTATTATTTATGAGTAAGAACTGCAGTGTTGTCAACTGCCTATACCCCCCAAAACCACAACTAAACAAGTCAGCTAAAGAGGTCAGATGTATTCTCCTCTGACTCGGAAAATGGGTGTGACCTCTACTTGCTTATAGATCTCAGATGGCACAAATACCTTGTGTTTGTCAAAGGGGTACTGGTCACAGAAATCTTTAAGACATTCCTTTGAAACAAGTGTTCCTGGAAACTTGACACAAGTTATTGTGCTAGTAATAGAAAACCTATTGAAGTCTCATGCCAGGCTTATTTAGAAGGCTTTGTGGCCCATTACAGCTGCTGACAGGTCAAATTAGACAACACCAAATCTGCTTTCTATGATGTCAATGATTAAAAATGACTGGGTTTGCGTTTACCAAAACTGAGCCTCTCAGCTGCCAGGAAGTTAGTTAGGAAGGAACATCTGGATTTCTGGTCCAATCTCCTGTTCAATGCAAGGCCAACCTGAAAGTGAGATCAGGTTGTTCAAGGCCATTATTTAACGGAGTTTGGGGTACTATGAAGGATAGAGAGATAAAACAACGGAGATACACTAAGGATAAAAAGAAGCACAAGAATTCTGAGGAGTTGGGTTTTGTTTGTGTTATGCCAAGGCAACCCAGGACAGCTACCTTATGAAAAAAAGAAATATCCCTACCTATCAGTCGAGTGCATGTAAGCATTTGGAAAGTAGAGGACAGGTAAGTACAAAAAGAGATACAGCTATCTGACATTAACAACACTTAAGGAACAGGGAAATCTTTAGAAGAAGATTCATTCAGAAGGTGCATTCTTTTAGAAGCCAGTGTAATTCATTGACAGAATTTGAGGGATGCAATGCTTGGGAACTACGTCACAAACGCAGGATCACAAGCATTTGTTCACCTCTAGTTTGTGCAAATTGCTGTCAACTGAAGGCTAATTTTACTCAACTTCTGAAAAAAAATAACCACGTTCATCCAAAACTTTGTATTAATTTCTGAAACCTTCTAGTGCATGAGGGACCTTTGACATCTTAGCGTTTTAATCAATTTTTACAGAGAAGAAATGAACATACAGTTTTTTCACGACAACAATGCTAAGTTTATCAGGTACTTATCCCTAACGGGGAAAAAAATCCCCCAAAACACTGCTTAAATCAACTACTAAATCAGGCAACAAATAAGTTTCTCCACTATCTGCATAACTCGAGGACATCCATTGGTGCTATTTTCAGGAAGCTTGTGTGCATTCCAAGCACTTGTCACTTGCCCTCCTGAGCCCAACAGAGCCCATCACCCAGAGACTTTATTCTTCCGGAAGCATCTTCTGTTAGTCTGAACTCCGAGAACTAGTATGTACTTTTGACACTTTTTTTTTTTTGGTTTTCAATGGACCATAAAGTATCCGCGGGATGGTTTCCGTTTCTAATGCTTTTCATCGTCTTTTTTTTTTTTTTCCAAATTCCGATCTCACGTTCCCAAAAAGGTTTTCGTAACCAGCTCATCATGCATTAGTGGAAAACAGTTCCGTCCTCATGACTCCAGCAAGGCTTTCATAAGGAGCTCATGACGCGCGGGAGGAAAACGAGCAGCCCTGGAACGCGGAAGGAGGCACGGCAGAGCGCAGCGCGGAGATGCTGCCGGGTAAAACGCGCTCTCCTCACACCGCCCGAGCGGCGGGAGCCCGTAC